>JAPQRN010021808.1:0-32621 GCA_037367275.1 Coranthus polyacanthus | reverse complement strand
GCTGGTTCTTAATCCTGATCATGTGGTTCTATCAGGTCTAGATGAATGCTGGTTCTTAATCCTGATCAGGTCTAGATCTTTCCTGATGCTGCTTTTGGACCAGATCCTGATGACTGTCATCTGTTCACATCACCTGCTTCAAATCAATTTATTTCATTATTTTAATTCATTAATAAATTAAATTTTAAATTGCTCCTGTTTCAACTTTTTCTTGAATGTGTTTCTGTCTGAATGTGATGAATGGATGAATATTTACAAATGAAACGAAGTCAGATATGTTGTGTTCAGACTGTTCCAACTATTTCTTACTTGTTGTATAAATAAGAACTGACTTGACTTGAATTCAAATAAAACGTCTGCTCCGTTGAAGCTAACTGTCATCATGTCGTCACTGAACGTTTGTCTGAACCCAGCGATGCCCATAGTGATGACTCCCTGTCGGTCTCTCCGAACCCGGCGGTTCGCCGTCGAGGCCCGGGCTGCATGTCATTCTGCAGGCGAGCGGCGTAACTCGCTGAGTTGAGGGTAAGTGTGGGGCAGCGAGAAGAGCCTCCAACAAGCTGACGCCGACAGAATACTGCGGACGGCAGCAGCACATGAAATAAATGACTGTGTCACGTTGTAGATTTGCATTCATATTTTCTGAGGGACTTTTATTCCAGGTATTTTGCGGCTGTCAACGGGTGCAACAGCAGAACATCGCAATAACCAGTTACTTGAATTTGTCCTTTGTGAATGTGTACACGGGGCAGGAACGAATCACACCTTATAATCTTTTATGCATACAGCTTTAGGCTACATCCTCCTGTATTGTGAATAACACGACTAACAGCCTCTGACCACAGACTTGCCGCTGTAGGAGCGGTGACAGCTCCGTGAGGAAGACACTAATAATTCAACAAGCCTGTCAGCCCGTTCTGCCAATTCTCACAGGATTGTTATGCAAGTCCTTGAACTGCTGTCACCACAGTACACGCACTACAACTGAGCCGCTGTGTTCACAACAATTTCACATTTTTCTGCGACTTGGTTAATAAACTGTAATGATCTACAGACGCAGACAAACATAAACAAAGAGAAGAGGAGGGAGGGAGGGAAGAGAATTAATAAAGCTATGAAAGTGTTTCCAGACATCAGAGTGACTGGAAGCCTCGACCGTTAATGATATACTGCAGTATTAAATTCAACAGATAACAACAAGAGCATGAGAGAGGGGGTGTCTGGGATTTTGCAGAGAAAAAGTAATTATCCCACAAGATGACCAGCATCCTATCTGAGTCTCAGCTCACAGATGTGTGATATTTAGTCTTTTTTGGTAAGTGATGGCCTCTGATGCGCTGCAGTGAGGCTGTCCGTCACTCAGCGCTGGACTCTCCTCTCTTACGTTTTCTGCAGCTCACGGCACGACCGATTCTATAAGGTAGATTGTAAATTAACCGGTGGCACATTTCAGCGTGAAAACAGCATTAGTCTGAAGAGTGTTTGCTTTTCTAAGATTAAATATAGAAGCTGATATCTTGTATTCTGGGCTTGGTGCTATCAGTATGTTGACAGTGCAGAGAATGAGATTAGGAGAAGTGTGATAGAGAGCTGAAATAGCTGGAAGATGGCCCAGCAGAGGGGAAGCAAACCCATGTGACAGCACCATCAGGTCCTGCTGTACGGCAATCTCTCAGCCCAGCAGCTGTCAACTCAGCACAATAGAGGCTGCAAACGCACGCTTTATATTCATGGCTTTCCATGCACGGTGCAGGACCCATCACCATACGTTAGCTGCTTCCCGGAGGCTCCGGCTTGCTTTCAGATGTCTGCTGTGAGGAGGAGAAGGGTGTACAATAGGAAGGAGGCACAAAGAGGATGCTAGCTGTGAAACTGAATGTCCAAACAGACACCAGGACTACAGGACTTTCTTCTTCAACCTCTGCTGATGATGGTGAGGTTAGGTTAGTGCTACAGGTATCTCTATTGACACTGTTGAGGTCAAACCTGTGGAACTAAAGTCTCTGTTGACTTCTGACCTCCACAACCTCCCTCTTTTCTTCCACCTTCTCCTTTCCTTCACCGTCATTGAGCAGCTTTCCAGCACAGAGTTTGGCTCTTCTAATTGGTTTGGCTTTTTAACCAGAGCCGGGCAGCGTATGCCCAGCGGTGGAGCAGCTTCAACAAAGAGCCTGAGGTTTAGAGGCACGGGTGAGGTGAATCCTAACAGAACCTGAACGCCTGCAGCGATCTGGTGAACAATAAGCAGTTTCACCTACAGGGAGGAGATCTATGGCCAAAAGCAAGCTTAAAGAAAGAAGTCCATGTGTGTGTGAATAAAACTCATCTTAGAGACATTAAGAACAAACTGAAAGCGAGCTCTGAATCATTCGCTGTAAATGGACACAGAACAGATGTCTGTCAGTCGGTGTTGACGTTATGGGTTTTTTTAGAGCTGATACGACTAGTAGGTCAGCTCTGACTTCCACTCCTGCCTGAACCACCGAGAAGATCAATTAAGTAAAAATAAAACTCTCGGTGTCAGAATTTACAGAGTAACATAAACTCCAAAACAAAACTTGAAATATCTTTAAAGGCAAAATATGCAACATTTACCTAAAAAAACAATATATAAAACAATCTCACTCATCTCCGTCAGTGTGTGGTGGTGGATTTACCTGCAGAGACCTCAGCCTGGATTTTATTTGATTTTTTTGCTGTGTTTGGGACTTTTCTGGATAATTTAGAACATAACTGCTGTGAAACAATCAGAAAATCATGTTTTATTTTTCTGTTTCACTGCGTTGTTTTCTCCTCATGTAATATAATGTAGTTTAATTTGAAACGTGTGTTTAATTAACTTAACTTTTCAATATAATTTTTAAATAAAAGGTGCTCCCAGCAGCATTTCTTAAAATGAAACTGAAATGTTTGATAAATAAACAAAGACAACTCCCTGAAGTTTTGTAAAGCAAACTGTAAATAAATCAAAAACTAAATAAAACTAGTAAACCTAAATTTATATGGAAATTTGAGTCTCAATTAGTCCTAATGCAGCAGCAGCAGATTGTGATACAGAAAGAAGAGCTGATGAAGGCTGAAGAGTGATGACTACAGACCAACCAAAGTAACACATTTTAATTCATTAGTTTTATCAGATATCAGATTAAAAAAGCAAAACACGACACACAATCAGAAAGAAGCTGGATATTGGATCTGATAATCGGCCCCTATTAGTCAGAAGCTATTAGGACGAGCACAGAGAAACAACATCTGCATTTGTACGTTTAATTAGCACTTGTTGCAGCTGTAAAAGTTGCGTCTTTTTGCTTAACACACACCTGTTGTGTAGGATCTGAGTACGAGGCTGGGTAACACTGTGTTTAATGGAAAATAACTGTTAAACTGAACGATCTTGTGTATTTTTATCTGAGTGCGTGTTAGTGAATGTAACGTGAGGGGAGCATTTAGACGCTATAGCGGAGCTGAATCGATGCCATTTTGCCCGAGCCCATTGCCTACAGCGTCCCAGTGATTTCAGTGGAGACAGACAGACAGGGGACATTGATCAGAGCAGGGGGCTCCCCACCACCCCGGCCGTGAAAAATCACCACGATTAAAGAAGTTGATTGGAGTAATTAGACAGCTCCGAGCACCCACAGATTTCCTCCATTAACTCACGATCCTGGGAAATGAATAGTTGTGGCTCAGAGACCGTCCTCACGCTGATAGTCATCGATTTGATGAGAACGTGGCTACGCGTGGGGGCACGTGGGTGTGTTTTGTGTGCGTGCAGTCGTGCTGATTGCCAGTGATGTCTCTGCGTCTGATGTCTGAAAAGCCTTTTTCCACAAGTCGTCCCCAGGCGCTGCTATACACCTATGAAACACTGCAGCCATCAATCCAGCTGCAAAGAGTAGAGAGGCGAAGCGATGCCAATGTAGTTAGTAAGATTGAATGGCGCTGGGAACATGGGAAGGCAAACCCGGACACCCCCACGTTTCTATTTCAGGGGCAGAATTAAAACGACCTACAGAGTGCCACAGTGAAATAGTTTAACTCTCTAGTGGAGAGGATTTTCAATTGATGCACTCTACAGTCATAGATTTTCTGGTTAGATAAGAGATAGTGGATAGTAGTAGGCAGAAAGAGTAGAAAAGAGCAAACAGACCTCTCACTAACAACATACAGCTGCCCTTTTCACCTCCCCCACAGTCTAAGCAGATCAATGGTTTGAGGAACTCAATCTGCCATCACCACCCTTTCTGATTGCTCATCTTCTCTCAGAGCTCCTAGAACTATGGCATTTGAGGCTGTTTTGTCTAGCACGGACCCAGTATATTGGCTCGGAAACCCCTCCGGTGACAGTGTATAAAATGGGTCATTCTCCCTGAGATGCTTTTCCTCCAATTTTCTGTCTTAGGACACAGGCTTATCGTCTTATGACGCAGGCTTTGGCTTGCAGGAAAGCCTCCATCAGAGCAGAGAGAGTTATTTGCTTTGGCCTGGCAGGCTGTGAGAGCGAGCAGCACTTTTAATAAGATCCGTGCTTCTCACAGCCCTTGTAATTCTAAAAGTGCTGCAGATGTTTTTAATGCACTTCTATAGTAGTCGTGGTCAAAATAGGGCAATTTAGCCTTCATTTACTGTGGACTGCTCTGAACTGATTTGCATCCCTGTTATGTTGCTTTTCTCTGCTACACCTCTCTACTCACCTTTAAAACAACACATATTCATTTTTCAATACACAAATGCACACCTAATTTTTCTGCTTGGTGAAGCACAAAGAGTAAATTATCCTCTGCTTCTTATTCAGAATGCCCTGTACCAGCGGTGGCACAAATACTTTCATGCATACACAAGGAACTGCTGGACGGACTTTGCAGCTGAAGGACAGAATTGTCTCGTTTCTTCACTCCAAGTCAACCCATGTGTGTGCATGTAGTGCACAGAGGAACATCGGGGTTTGTATGTTTAAAGGAAGCTCCAGGCCTTGTGAAGTGAGCTCATTAGAAGAGATAAAAAAAAAAGAGTCAGACACCACGTGAGTTCAAATCATGCACAATCATTATGCTTCAATTAGTGTGGAAAAACATCCCTGAAATAGAGTCTGGACGTCTGCATGCAGAGCGGTCCCTGAGCTCCACATCAGTCAGCGTGCCATGTTATCAACGGCTCACAAATACACAGTGACCATCTGCAGGGCTGTCACCAGAAGGACATTTTAGTTGAACATCAGTTTTAACTGGATTACTCTGTTCATTTCATGCCCCTATTTTATTATAAGCCAAACAATAGTTTATTTATACACATACAGTTCACCTAATAAAGAAGAAGAAACATTTATTGTCTTTAAAACACATAAATAAAATGAAAATAAAATGACATTTCTAAGTTACTGAAATATACAAAGGAAAGGAGGACAATGACATGACGTTAAAGCTGCAGGAGCTGAAATCAGGAGGAAAAAAACACCAGAGCTCTTTCCTCTCTGTCCAAATCTACAACTAAATATAAAGATAGATGAACCTTTTAAAAGCTTCTGTGTGGAGCCACGGAGTCGAGCAGCAGAGTCACTTCTGACTGAACCTCAACAATTACAGCTGTCGATCACGTATTTAACTCCTACCTGTCTGAAAACACCTGTGATTAGATAAAGTCACGGACGTGGGTTGAATTCTTGTTTCCTCTCAGACGTTGAATTAATATATGATGAGAGGGAATAATGGAACTATCATTTTATGTTCCAGTAGTTTTTATACAGGGGATTAACACGATCATGTAAAATAATCACGATTATTTCAAATAATTCATAATCAGGTGTTTGTCATATGTGTGACAGGCCTAACCATCTGTTGAAGCCTTCACAGCTTCTCTCCTCCTGTATTATTATGATTTATAAAGTCGATTCTTACAGAGCAAACCTCAAACATGTTTCATCCTGAACACTTACATGTCAACCTCTGCAATCCATCTCTCTCCTCAGATGCACTCAGTCATGTATAAATGGTCTCATGTATATAAACTCCATCCCACCTCATCTACATAACAGGCCAGTGTTCCCTGCAGGGGCAGGGCTCTCAGACTGCCAATAAATGTGGACTGCCAGGCTTTGGATGGCTAAATAAGCAGACTTCTTTAATTGTAGAACCATTCTAATTGGCTCCCAGGGTGAGGCCATCACTCACGACAGACTATTTATCCCAGCCTAAGCTCTAGAGAAGAGTGCGGCAGGATTGAGGGGGCTGTGTGTAAATGGAGGAGTGGAGTGTCTGCCATGCTGGCATGGTTAGAGGGGGGGGCAGGCATCCAACTTGCCCCCGGCTTAATCCTTCACCGAGGCTTCAGTCAGGGCAGAGGCCCGGGGGTGACGAGGAGGCTGAGCCCGCTGGCTTAAATCCACAACAAATGAAAACAGACTCCAGCCACCATCTTAATTGTGTCTAATGCCTGGCATCGTAGCCCCCCCACCCCATCCCTGTGTTTCATCCCCCGCTCTATCCGTTAATCCTGCACACATGCACACACACGCTCTAATTTAAAGAGGCGCATTAGAAATTGGAGAGGCAAGGGGAGCTCTGTGGAGCCAAGCTGGCAAATGAGATTCTCCTTTTATTATAGCTTAACAAGATGACTCGAGTCCGTCCAGAGCTTTAACACTCAGCTGAGTGGTTGCTGTCCTTCAAGTGTGACTGTCTGCCAGCCGAAGCTGTGCAGCGTGATGAGTGAATAGAGCTGGTCAGCACGAGTGTCTGGTCTCCATGTATTCTGTCATCATTAGCCAAGCTGCTGCCTGCGACCACACTGCTCCACCAGGCGTAATGAGTCCTTTACATTGTCCTCAGACTGGGAGCCACGAGGTCTGCTATAGACCAGGAGAGGAGGGGTCCCTGACAGATGGCAACAGTGCACACCCTCCCTTTTTTATAAAGTCCAGCAGTTCCCTTTAAGCTCCATCATAAGCTACATCTGTCAAATATCTGTCACCATTACCCAGCGTCTTAATGAGGCCCCGCTGCCTGACAAGTTTCGTCATGCTTGGGGAAGGAGAGATGGGTAAAAAATGACTGGAAGAAACAGAAACAGTAAGTCTTTTTCAAAAAAACCCCACAGGAGCATAAAATGAATTCATCTGCTAACTCTAAAATGGAACAAAAAGCTGGAAGAAATGTGTTAAAGGAGCCTGGTGATGACATAGTGGGTGAAACCCAACTATTGTCACCTGCTCGAGACAGGAAGAGGAAAAAAACAAGCACATGTACTTTTTAAAAAGTACTGTGAAAAGCAGACATGTCACCTGCAGATCCAGCCTTGGTCAGAAAACCTGACTAATTAGCTTGACCTTTACTCAATTAAATTAGTCCACCGTTAATCTATCAAGATTATCCAGCTTTCTAGAAATGACAAATGTGATGTGAATGAAATCTAAAGGTATCTGCGGGGAAGTGAGTTTGCCTCGTCCTGACACAAGATCAGAGCTCGTCATTAATTACAGTCTCAGCCTGGGGTTGTCTGTGAGCAGCGGTTGTTCGAGTGTATGAAAGAAAACCTGACGTTATGGATTAAAGCCGACTGCAGCCGCTACATGAAGATTGGAAAGTGAATGATGTGTTTTCAACTGAGATCCGACTGTGTCGTTTTCTCTGTTTTTAGCAGCAGTGTGCACATAAACAGACTTTACTCACATACCTACATTCAGATTTCTTTCCATTCTGTTGTTCAGCGACTCCTTTCTAACATTCTCAAATCAATGAGCAGTGAATACGAGTTGTTACAAAGAACCGGCTTTGCTGACAGCGACGTCCTCCAGGAGTTCAGAGCACGGAAAATACGAAAACCCATCCATCGCCGGATAAGAAAAGAAATGCAACGTTGACGACAGGGAACGACAATTGTTGACTAACCCATGATGTTGTTGTGGACCTTTTGCTGTTAAATGTCTTTGTAATGTTTTTTTTCTGAATTTTCTGAAAGCATAATAAACTAAACTAACTAAATGAATAAATGAAACTAACACTAACTTGGTGCTTCTTGTCAGATCTAACACAGACTCTTCTTCACCCACCAGCTGAGATCTTCACCTTCTCCCAGACTCCAGTCAGTGTGCAGCTGCATACATACATACAGATGATCATCCTTCACCACTTGTGAACAGTTGTGCTAAAAACAGGATCCAGCGAAGCAGGAGGCTCTCGACTTTCTGCCAAAATGATCTCTGTAGTGAATCTTTTTGGCTCCTCATCTAAAATCAGCAGACTGTTTCTTGTTCTCAGATATAGGTTCTGTCTTTCTTTGTGTTTCTTCCTTCCATCATCCAGTCTTATCCCTACAGTGCTATATTCTCAGGTGAGGTCTTTTTGTACCTCCTCCTTAAGGAACGTCGGTTTAATTTTCTTTTTTATTGTCATAATCAATCGCTCATATGTTGGGTCAGAGAACAGTAAAAATATGTCAGATTATTCCAGAGAGTAAGGTCATAAGACAAACTATTTTTTACACTGCTGAGCATAAGAATGGAGGCATCACTGAACATATCTACTATGCACCATTTCTTAACACAAATACGTCCCCTTCTATTCACTACACTCCTTTACAGACCAAGTTTTTCTTTTTCAATACTGAAATGAAAATGACTTTTGGCAGGAAACAGGTTTTGAATGTAATGTTTCAGTGCAGCTTGTGAACTCAGCACCCCTACAGGTACATACCTATCAGTGTCAAGTTCTCTGCACAGAGAATCCTTTCATGGATCACACTTCCACCAAAATGACTTAATAGTAAAGAAAAGATAAACAACTCCTTTTTTCTGAAAATGGTAATATCACTTGACATCGAATACCCAGAGCAACTGGAGTGCTTACTCGCTTGTTGGAACGTTATTCAGTGCACCGTAAATGCTTGTATTTGATGTTTAACGCTATGTTTTTGTGAAATGCATTTCATCCCATCTACTTACCCCTGCTCCTCCATCATCTCCTGAAGCTCCATGCATTTGAGCTCGACCCTCCTCTTCCTCTCGTGGTCCAGAATCTCCCTGTGGGGCTTCTTCACCAGGACAGGCTCTGCTGCGGGTTCCTCTTCCTCTGGACCCGGCTGTCCATCGTCGCTTTTAGCTTGTAGGACTGCGGTCGACGCCGGGCCTCCCGGTCCTGTGGCGGTACCGGCTGCTGCTCCGGGGACCACTTCCTGCGTCACCCCGTTGGCACCATCCTTGGGAGACGGTACCCTCGCCTCATCGTACATGGTCACTGTAAAGAAGAAGGAGAGAAACGTCAGGTGGTCTAGCGGATCTGTGATTCAGATCAGTCTCATTCGGGAGGTTTTTGTAGTCATCAGTTCATTACTGAATTCTCTGCTCTGTTGAGATGAGTAACTTATTTAAAATGCATGGCACACATTTAGTAAAATAAATAATAAAGTGCTGCTTTTCCCTCTGAAGGACCCTCTATGGTCCCTAGCCCCTTGTTTGGCAGCCACTTGCAGAAGAGAGGCTCACAAAGCTGCCAGTTGATTGCAGATCTTTCCAAGTATTCACGCTCAAATTTTGTGTTCGCAGAAACATGTTTGTAAAGACAGTAAAATGCACTCATTTAATGACCAGGAGCCAGACAAACTGAAAGGTGAGCTGCTTGTAGTTTGATGTTAAAACCTCTGGACAGGTCGCAGCATTTCTGCCCGAGCCGAGCAGTGCACACATCAACATACATACAAAATACACACAGGCACATTTTGGATCTCGACTAGATGTAGACATGCATTACCAACGACAGCGCTGGCAGCAACTTCTGCTTCATGAGTCAAACGCCCAGTGGTGCCTCGAGGCAAAGAGGGAAAGTTAAATTCCTCTATAAAATTTGCTCATTTTCTACACCAAACTAAAGCAGTCAACCATACCATACACAGCATTAAATATAGCACGAGTTAAAGGAGGGATAGACGACACTGAGCCATTTAGAGCAAAAAAAAAAACCAGTAGAAGTGAAACAAATGACATTGAAGACTTGAATATATTAATACTGAACAACAATAATCATTGCAGTGCAAAACATAAATCAATTTAAATGATATTGAGATCGCAGTGAGTCACGGTTTTAGTGGAAACGGTCATTTCTCCATTTTGTTTTCACTGAAACAAGAACCTTAAGGTCAATCAGATGTTCACTGTACTTTAATCACAATCTGTTCATGCATTTCTCGACCTTGACCTTTGGCACCAAAATCTCCAAGTGAACGTTTGTGTCAAATTAGAAACGTCGCATTCATAAGGATGGACAGACACGGCGAGCTTGACCTTTGACCTTTGGCCACCAAAATTGTTCCAGTTCATCCTTTCGCCCGAGTGAATGTTTGATATGGCAGGTTTTAAACGTAACAGGGACCGATGGACAGACGAGACACCGTGGACGAGTCTGGAGAACATGTCTCTGTAACAGACTTCAGTTATAACCATATACATTCTACCTTTATCAGTGATTTCATGTGATTTGGATATTACACTTGGCCGCGTTTCAGTTTTTATAATATTTGAATGAACCCTAATCGGCGCTAAATGAATTTGCTTGTTTTTGACCTTCTAGACTTTTCTGTTACTCACTCATTTACTGCTGGAACAGTGAAGCTGTCGTTAAAGTGAATAAAAAGCTACAAGAGCTGCCCGGACAGGGTCTGATGAAGACGGACCGTCCTGTTTGGCTTCATGCAGGGACAGAAGGAGGCCTTCGAGTGCCGTCCGACACCTCCCCTCTCCTCTGCAACTAATGGCTTCATTTTTCACAGAGGAGCCAAAGAGCTCAGACTGAAGTGCTTCATCACTGTCACATGTGGAAAATACGGAACAGGATTACACCGAGGCCGGATGGACAAACGGATGGACAAACGGATGGACAAACGGATGGACAAACGGATGGACAAACGGATGGACAAACCTCCAGACCCGCAGCATCCTGGCTGATGTGAGCTCCTCGATGGCAGAGGTTGTGCAGTGTGTGCTACATGGGCAGACAGTTCTCCATTTGAGCTGGTTCTGGAAGTCTTTGGTTAATAGCACTGTGCTTGTGTTTGAAGGGCCGCACGCTGCTAAACGAGCCGTGATGTGCGCGTAGCGGCGCGGCTCTCGGCTGACAGAACAGGTGGCAGGACAGCAGGAGGCATCATCGCTGAATCCATTATACAGTAAATCAGCACTTCATATTCCGTGACAGCAATCTCTCATCTGCACACGCTTGTCACAAAGCCAATCTCGAGAATTCAAGGAGGAGAAACTGTCATCTATCAAAATCGACCTGAACTGCCATTCGAGTAAGAACAGGAGCGATAAAAAACATAGTGTGAGCTGCCACCACCGTGTTTTTTTAATTAAATTGCTTGATTATAAGAAGACGTGTCAGAGCAGAAACAATGAGATGCCCTTCCTGTCTTCTGTTGTCCTCTTGGTTTCAATTAGACCACGTAGTCTGTGGCTGCTCAGGTCTGCTCTTTCAGCTCCAGGCGTGGACCGTTGCTAATCCCATTTGTGCTGGACATCATGTCTAGGCCACTGGGTTTCTCCAGGAACCTGACGATTCCCCCCATATGGACGCATCTCAACATGAAGGTGTAACTTCAGCCCGGTTCTGAGTCGGACTCTGAAAGCTGATCAAAGTCTTTCAGAGTCTGATGGAGGTGATGAGGGTCTGAATGTGAGACAGGACTAGTTCAGGGACATCAGGACAGACTTCTGAACCACATGAGGCTCTGGAAGGGTCAGTTTG
Organism: Coranthus polyacanthus; assembly: GCA_037367275.1. Taxonomy (NCBI): domain Eukaryota; kingdom Metazoa; phylum Chordata; class Actinopteri; order Kurtiformes; family Apogonidae; genus Coranthus; species Coranthus polyacanthus. The sequence continues at coordinate 20,892 of JAPQRN010021808.1, read as the reverse complement.
AGGTTTTCTACTGGTTTTACCACCTACGAAAGATCCGTCTGAAACATATTTAGAATATTTTCTCCTTGTTTTCTTGCCACTTCTTAAACCAACCAGACTCACCCACAAACAGAGACATTCTGCAGCCTGTGTTGTTGTGTCTATGTGGTGTTTTAATACGTTATTTCAGGTTCAAACCAACAAACAAATGAACCGATCGAGGCAGTGGTTTTACGAGGCCGAATCTGCCTCCGTGTGAAGTAACACTTTAAAGTCTGCCTGTACATCAGATGAAACAACCTTAAATCAAACGAGGATATCATCAGGAAATCTCCCATCGAAAATTAAATTGTCCACCGTGCCAGATGTGGGAGTCAGAAGCTGCAGGTCAGGCGTCCATCTGTGTTAAACCATGCTGTAAATATCCAGGCATCTCATTATACTAATGCATCATTCACAACCGTTCCTTTAGGCCCCTCGGGGCCGACGCAAAAAAAATCTGCCCTCTTTCAAGTTAAAACAACTAAATCACTTAATTGTGTCATGCAAAATCACGGCAGAATGGAGGACTTGTCAGTTGTGAGTCGATAAGGCAGCAGAGCACATTGTTAATTGTGTGCGAGTCCTCCACAGGGACTCAAGGTTATCTGGAGCTACTGTATTAACGGTGGCACTGACCTCTTCTTCTATTACGCCAGTGGAGTTTCAGGCTGTCACATCCCAACAAACAGTGCTTGTAATTAGGCATTATGCCGATGCAAAGTGTCACCATCACTTATTTCACACCACAAACAGGAAACGTGCGCTTGAACATTAAATTTTCCATTTGGGAGGAATGATGACACTGACGACAGCCGGATACAAAGGACCCGTTAAGTCATGTCTTCTCTACGATGAGTCCATGAAGATGCTTCCTGTTGCTCTTAATAGGGATGAGAATCATTAGGTGAGTTTCCATCCAGCTGGTTTCATTCTCATTTTCAATGAATAAAAGAAACGCAGGAAATTCACCCCAAAAAAAGGAAATAGTACAAAAGCAGAGGTGGAAAAGTCTGCGTGTCGATAAACGGTAAATGTGAATAAGTGCAATGGAAACAGATTTAGTCGATAATTGCTTGTGTTCATGTGTGGATCAAACTGAAACGTTTTCTTTTGCTGATTTTCTGAAAATTCGGTTCATTTCAGACATGCATATTACATTTTCAGTGTCAAATGTTTTTGGCTGAAATGTAGAAAACTATATCGGCTTTTTTCTTCTCCAAACTATCGTTATTACATCGATTTTTAAAAACGTACAATCGATCGACATCTATGTGATAAACTGCACGACAATCATCTGATAAATCACGTTGTTTGTGTAACTGGTGACAAGAAAACACCAGTGAAAAGACGAAACCCAGAGATGACGTATATATTCAGTGCATTGTGGCGTCAGGATGAGATGATGTGATAAAGTCTGAATACGCCGTCTCGTCCTTTGTGGTTGCTGTGTTTTCTTCTGCGGTGTCTGCTCTGCTGCCCACGTTACGCACACGTTACACAACAACACAGTGTACAGAGTAAAACATGAGCCGGTCACAGTGAAAGAGCAGACGTGATCTTCACTCAGAGTTAAAGGCTGAGCGTCATTTCCATACAAGCGCCATGATCTCTCAATTACTGCGTTGCTCGTCGCCCACTCAGCGATGACACATCTGATATATAGATGGATCACGCACTTAAAGCTCAATTAATAGGGATAACACTCACCATGGCCACACAGTGAAAAAATCTTAGTCTCATTAGGAATTTAATGTTGCATTAGGCTAATGAGACATTAGAGAAGGAACCGCATGAACACAAGCCACAGTGTGATTATAGTCAATTTTATTTTTTGTTCCATGTGGGATAGTATCGAATTATACCATTTGCACAAAGTAAATTACATCATTTTGTTATAGTCTGAAGCTTTATATGTCATTATCCTGCCTGTCTGCTGCTGTGGATGGAGAGATTACGACCGACTGCCTGCTGGTCTCACAGAACCAGAACTACAGTGTCTCCACACTCTGTTAGCTCTGTCCACTTCTGGTTCAGGTCTGGCTCTGCAAGAAGTTCTCTGGGTTCTGGTATTAAAATGAATCAAACCCAGAGGAGGAAAACGGTGACACACAGATCGAGGAAAGGAAGAAGACAAATATATTGTCTATTCTGTTAACTTTATGCCACCTCTGTATAAGTCTAATAATAGTCTAATTATGTACATAGAGAAGTGAATCAGAACTGAACTGAACATGGCAGATATATATATATATATATATATATATATATACGTATATATATGTGTACAAAGCCCAACCAAGGTATAAACTCAAAATAAAACATGTACCGTGGCCAAAAAATTAGACAAAGAAATAATGAGACGCAACGAAATGGTGTCATTAAAGAGCGTGATGTAAACGATGTGGAAAAATACTGATAAAATATGTTATTTCTGCCCTGGTTGAATGGAAACGAAGCACGAAGGCTGAAGTCGTCTGGTGGCAGGATTATTCCAGCAGAGGAAACCAAATCAAGTACGTTTGTTTTGAATCCGTCAGCTGATTAACCGTGCACAGTCCAGGCTGATTCCTGGTCTTTACTCCTGTTTCTCTCCGCTGAAGATGGAACAGTGTCTGACCATGTGAGACCACAGGGTTCTGTCCAGACCATGTCCACTCTCTGCTCAGTCCTGCATCTGACGTCCTCCGTCTGTGTCCGTCTGTCCTCATCCTCCTCTGTTTCTTCTTCATCCACCTGAATATTACCAAGTAGTCTGTCCACATGGCTGTTATATCAGTCAAAGAACGCTGCAGAAAACGAACGTCAGTGACAAAAACATGGACTTGGTGTCCAAAGGCCTTAACAGCCCACATCTTTAGAGGCTGGTCAGTGTGTCCTGTTAGCAATGACATTCCCTTACATTACAATCTATCACTAGGCCTGTCACACTTCATTTCATAATTACCTTATCGCAGTTATTTGAGCTAATTATTCTGGATAATTGTGATAATCGTCCCCATTCATCTGTGCAGAAACAGCTGGATGCAACGAACACAAATGTCATATTCTCATCACATTAACCAAGGTATTCAAAGTTGCAATTTAAACTGTGTGATTTTGTTGGATTCTAGTGAAACATCAGCAACGAGTATTACAAATATACAAACAAATATTGATCACTTACATCTATGAATGAATGAACTCAAACCTTGAAAACATCCGCTCCACATGAACACACAGATAAGAGTTTCTCTGCACATGTACGGACTTGAATACATGAATATAGAGCAGTTTCATACACTGTGAAACTAAAACAGGAACCTTTGGCAGAGAGCATATGTGAAGCCATCTGTACATGTAAATACATAACATAATGTACTTCAGGAGACGCAGACGACTGAGGCAGAACATGCTCTACACATTTTCTTTGTAGATTTATGTGGCTGTAGGTGAAGAGTCGGTGCGTGACTGAGGGAGGAAAATTGGATTTTTTTATGAATATTGATTTGAATTTCATCAAAGATTTATCATCAATAAAGAAGGTTGGAATATCTATGGAACATATTAATCAGCTGTTAGACTCCAGAAGACAAAGGAGAGGTGGGACGGGTCCCAGACCCAGACCCAGACCCAGACCCTGACCCAGACCCAGACCCAGACCCAGACCCAGACCCAGACCCAGACCCAGACCCAGACCCTGACCCTGACCCAGACCCTGACCCAGACCCAGAACCTGACCCTGACCCAGACCCAGACCCAGACCCAGACCCTGACCCAGACCCAGACCCAGACCGAGATGGAGACGGAAACCAAGACCGAGACTGAGACTGACAGAGCAGCTGAAAAGGCCTCCTGTCCCGCCCTTCAAAAGAAAAGTTTTATCTGTATGAAATGTCTCCATTTTGGTACAAACAGCAGCTGTTGCGTTTGGCTCAGCTGGGAATTTTGACACAAAAAGAGATGTTTTTCTATCAAGACTTTTTTTCCGTATAATCGTGACGTTTTTCTCTAAATCCTTTTAATATTATGACTTTATTCTGGTACTGTTTTGACTTTTAACATGAAGATTAGTTTTTTACTCTCGCTGTGGCCTTAAGCCTCTGTCCTTTGGTAGTTTTGTATCAGCTTTGAGTTTCAGTTTTTAACTCTTCGTCTTCTCAACAGCGTTCACAAACCTCCCCATCTCCCTCTGTCTTCTATCTCTCGCTTTCCATCGCACCTTTCCTCCAAAATAATGTGCCCCTTGGCTGGAGGCTGGTGTTTTGTTTTTAGCACTTTGGCACCAGAGGATGTGTTTCGTTCTGTCAAGGTCAGCTGTCTTCATTCCAGGCACGTCGCTGTGCTGTTGGTGCCAGGAAACAAGCAGCCGCAACTCTTTTTTTCTTCTTTTTTCTGAATCGTAGTTGGATGGAAGGTGCATACAAAATGAGCGAAGTCTGAGGTAATAAAAAAATTAGTCAGGAGCAGCCGTGCTCAGTGGCCTCTTTTGAGGTTTAATTGTCGTTCACTATGTGATTAATACACTTGGATCTGAAAACACCAGTTGGCAAAATGCAATGATACTAAATATGACTGATGACTGTGGTTTTGTAAATACATGTGCAGGTATAGCTCACATTAAGCTGTTCTTAAAACAGACGTATTACTTTGTTTTTAATGCATTTGATTATTGATTATTTTTATTTTATATTAACATCAAGACTGATTTGAACCTACATGGATGGAACACATAGAAAAGATGAGCCGTGCACATCACGCATTTTGTACTTCTACTTGAATAAAGACGTGGACATGTGGACTTTTGCGACCTCTGAGAAGAAGAATGAATAGTTTCTGTAAAGTGTTTCATTTTCTTTTCGGTCTGTGCTTTGGGAAGTGAAAGCCTGAAGTGAAACGAGAGCTGCTTCGATTCCAAGAGGAGGTGAAAACAGAGGAGGTGAAGACAGCTGGAGTTTGGTCGATGCTGATGTTAAAGAAGTCCCGCAACCAGCTCATCTCTTACATGTACATCTCTGCTTCGTATGTGTACAGCTACAAGCAAAACCTGCTTTGTGCGTCATCTGGAATGAACCAGATAGCACAAACACCATGATAAAACATCTCATTTCAAGTTACTCTGAACTATTGAGTGCTGTGAGGAAGATATAGAGGGTGGATTTAGCCTTTGGTGGAAAAGCATCCTTGGCAACCTCAAAGACAGAATGTGACAGAAATAAACCCCTCGTGTCCCATTTCCAACACCGAGTCCCCTCAGAGGAAGACAGAGATGCTGTCTATGAGGTGACATCTGGGCTCCTCCTGGCACAGGGTTCAGCTGCAGGTTGACGATGCAGAGGAAAACACGCTCGACCTCAGAACGGGGCTTAGGAAGGTCCGCCATCTTTGCTCCACAGGGATCAAACAATCCTTTTTTAATCTCTCCTCTGTTCTTCAGCAGGTTCATGTCTGTTCACCTGGCACAACCACTTTCACACTGCTCCAACTCACAAACTCCACCGCGCCGCTGCGTGTTGTGTTGCCGTGTGTTGTGTTGCCGTGCGTTGCCGTGCGTTGTGTTGCCGCGCGGTGTCTCGGGGGAGAAGTGATTAGCATAGAGCTGCTTCTGATGTGATTATTTGGGTCAGTGGCAGGGCAGAGATGGGCTCAGGTCTGTGCGTCTGACTCAGTGCCTGCCTGTCAGTGTTCAACAAACCACATCTCTGTTGGCGCAAATTCTGAATAGATATCTGAGGAGGAACATGCAACGATGAAGGGGACCATGCAGGACTACTGATTCAAATTAAAAAGGCTTTTGTGTTTTTAAAAAGCTGCAGACGTTTGTCTTTAGCCTCAAACCAAGACATCCATTTAAAACGATGAAATTGTCTCCGTCCACATACTTCTGTCCGTCCTTTACATCCATAATACATCCACTAGAGGGCAGTCCAGAGTGAAACAACAGCAACATCAACAAACATGACGGTGGAGGAGGTTGTGATGATGTGCGTTCTAAACGGCGGTGAACTGTGAGGCTGTTAACTATTGGCTTCACAGCCCCATGACTTCTGGTGGTTCTGCTCCGTTTCATCTGTGTCCGTAAGCTTTGAGAAGACGTGCAGAAATACAGACAAAATGAACACACAGAACAGAAAGAAGGTTCCGTCTCTATCCGTGTTTAACGTCAAGCTCTGACTCATTTTCAGCGACAACCACATGTCACACGTGTTGTCAGCACCGTGTGTGACTGATAAATACATCTATCTCTATATATTAGAGGTCGACCGATTTTTAAAGGCTGATATAATAACAATAAAAACACATCTTAGTATTTCCATGAATGAAACTTACAGGAATCCAGTGTGGCGTCTCTATAGCATCAAGTCAAACTCAGCCTCCTCCTCTTGTCGGTTAATAACTTACTGTCCCCGGAGAAAAACTTACCCAGAAGTGAGAGGATCTCATTAAAAGTCCAACTCTTCCTCTCAGAACCTAAATAAACACAAACTGTGAGGTTTTCTTTGAGAAACCATTTCTGCACAGTCTGTGTTGGATTCAGTCTGATCGGTTTCCTCGGCAGCAGAACTTCAGCATCAGTTCAGGTTCCATCAATTGTTTTGCCCTTTGTTCCACTACTATTAGGTCTAATATTGTTTTGGCCAACAAAGCACATTTCAGTTTTCCCGCAGTGCGCTTTGAGAGTGACCTAAACCTTGTGCTGAGAGGTTCTACTTTCAGAGTCTTATTGAGTTTTGAGAATGAGGAGACGAGTACAAGGGGGTTTGGCAATGAATTTCTCTCTTTCTAAAGTGCGGCTCAGTCTTCGGAGGATAAGTGAAAAAATCTGGAAGTTTCTACTTCATGTTTGCATAAGTTCAACTTACTTTAGAGGGCAGCAGAAATTGAACAGTGAAAAAAATCATCTTCTCTCATCCAAGGACAGAGATAAGAGAAGCTCCCTCGTCTTTGGTCCTTTTTCTCTCCATGTCTCTGCTCCATGCACTTTCCATCCAAACCCACCATCCATTACAGAATCTATCACACGTCCAGCAGACACGCTACGCTTAAATTAGCTCATTTCTACACCAACGTGCTCTCCTCTGATACATTCACTGGCAGATCTGTTGTCACCAATCTCGCCATCCTTGTGTACTTATTATTCTGACATTATTCTCCAGTGACTGCACTTCAAAAACACATCAGCTCAAATTATTCATCATGAATATTTCCATTAAATTATCACCATCCGTAACGATCAAACCGAAGTGCGACTTCTGGCTGGATGGAACCGAAAAGTTTCCACATAGGTTGGTCTGAGAGTTTCTAACTGAACCCGTCCACGGTGCACTCAGCTTCAAAGAAAAAACCCAATTTAAAAAGTCTGTAGTAGCAGAGTGCTGTGGGTATAAGGTCCCTTAAAAGTGGCAGAGGTGGTTTGTTCGCCTCCAAAGGTCTCGGAGAAGTCGTCGGAGTTAGAGTCTGAGCAGCAGGGTTCGGAGCCGGGGGGGATGAACACTTAAGTGTCTGGAAACAAACACAAACACACTCTTATCTGCCCTTTGCAAGCCACAGTATAGTCTGTTATGTAAAACTGTTTCACAACCAACCTATTTATCCTGAGAAATCCTCTTTTCATATTTAAACTGCATTAAAACGGCAGGATTTAAAGACATTCAAACCTTTCTTTAAGCTTCGAATGCAATGATGTCGAGATACACAGACATTTATACACAAAATATGCAAAGTAAAAACACTCTGTGAAAACAGTCGCAGTGCGTCGATCCTGAGGTTTCATTGTGTTACTTATTATGTATTATTGTTTGGATTTTCCTAGTTCAGAATAAACTCGTGGAACTTGAAGCATTAGTCCAGATGATGAGATGAGATGATGTTTAAAGAAGACTCTCCTTCTTTTAGTTTTTCAAACATATTCCAGCATCATTAAGTAAAGGTTAAATAAGTTAAAGTGTTACATTTGCTCCGTCTAAGAATGGATGAATTCACCAGAATAATATTCATTCATTCCATATTCATCTAACCATTCCTGACATAGTAGAGGAAGATGTTCCACAGGATTCCTTGATGAATCGATGCTACAGAACATGATGGTGTTGATCTCCTTCATTATACCCAAACTAGCATTTGTGTCAATCTGAGAGTCTGCACTTTACCAGACATTTTAAAATTAAAATGAAAGGATCAGTGGCTCAAACATTATTAAACATTTTACAGCAATCACGCTTCAGGTGGTCGAGGTCTTTGAGGGTTAAATGTAGATAATATGATGACGATATGTAGATAAACGTAGACGCTTAAAATCAATCATCAAAAGCATAAGCTTTGTTTTGGTAGCATTAAGTAGTAGCTTAAGGCTGACAGGTACATTACGTACATTACAAGATGTCATTTGAATACAGATCACATCTCTTTCCGTCTCCTCGTCTTACACTGTGCTGCATATGGGTGACTGAGCAGGACAAAGACAGAGTTTGGCTAAAAAGAGTCAATGCCTGCAGCGATGTGAAGCCAGTCTCCAGACGGCTGCAGCACAGAAACGAGGCCGTCCTCTTTTCTACCTGCAGACGCTGCTGCTCTTTAACTGACACAGGACTCAGATTGATCAGCTTCCTGATACAAAGTGATGCCTGTCAGTCAGATGCAGATGTTTATTCGCTGGCTGCAATCACCCCTCGGCTGCAGAGACGTCCCTCTGAGACTTCCACACTTTTCCCATTGCAGCAAAACAACACTGGTTAACAACCACCTTCTCGCAATCACAGCAAAACAACAACGAAATCCCTCAAACTTTCAGACAATGCCCCTTTCATTTCCCACCGGAATGTAACTTGTCAGGAGTTTACAGAGGTATTGTTTGTCTCGGTGCTGCCAAAGGGCTGATTCTAAATACAGGTTTGCTGCCTACACCTTTCCAGGATCATAATCACCGGCAGTCAGCGGCCGTCGGCTGCTGTCGACCAGCTTTATGTAAAACCAAAATCACGTAGGCTGATGAGTCAGGAGCTCAAACTTGTGCTTAATTACACCGGGGACTCGGGCTCTCGGTCGCTTAGCTCCAGGTGAATGAAGCAAATGATTTTGTTATTAGTTTCCTACAAGCTTATGCCTAAATTTGTTTGAGTTCAAATATTCAGACTTGTGTGTTTTACTAAAAACATTTGTCATTCGTCAGTTCGAAATTAGCCGTGATAAACATATTGTAGAGGTAATTAAAAACCTAAAACACCCACGTTTGTTCCAGTCTTTTGTGGAATGACGTGCGTGACAGAAAGTTAAAAAATCACATGTACTTTTCAATCCTTAAGTCGGACTAAGTAGTAAAGGATGTGAGAGAAACAGGCCGATGGAAACATTTGTGGTTTATCGGTTTATCTCGTTTACTGCTTCTACAAAAGCACTTTGCCTTTTAAAATGATAAGGACTGGATGTAAAAGGAAACCCTCAGCTCTTTTACTGACCCTCAAAACCATTGTATGTCGTATATTACAGTGTGTTTTATTCCATACAAATTAACCACTTCAAACAACATGAACAACATGGTATTTAATTCACCAAACATCCTTAAACTAAACAACGGACCATGTGAACAAACCATGAATAAACTATGGTAAATGTGAGTCACAATTACAGCCAAAGGGAAAACTGTTCATCACCATATCTTTTAATATGATCCAAATTACAGCTACGATGTCACAGATTTGTGCCATTTTTAGTCTGTTTATGAAACACGATTATTAAAAAGGTTCATGACAAACGTTCTTCTTCTTCTCTGCTTCCAGTGACAAAAGACACATCCACAGTTCTACTTCCTAGAAGACGAGTAAGACTCAGATACTCACGTCAGCTGCTGGAATAGAACATATGACTCCAAATGGAGCTCAGCCAACAATGTATTTCAGTCCTTATTAGATCTGGCAGTGACTGCGGTGCCACATTCTTTATTATATTATTTATAGCTACAGCTTCATGTCCATATGTACCACTGACTAATTAGACGGTTTCCTGGACCTCGAACATATTCACAACTTAAATAAACATCAGGCAAACGTTGGCATTTTAAAAATAACTTTCCTTACATATATGTACTCTCAGCACCAACGTAATCGCACATATGGTGTATAATAAATTATCCAAAGTAATGCCGTGAATATGCATGTTTGAACTCAACGGCAACAACTAGAATCAGAACAACATTTAAGCTTGTGTCACAAAAGAATATATGAACCTTTATTTAAACCTAAAGATCATTACAATGAAGTCAAGAGGCAACAAGTGAAAGACAGAGAGGAAAACAATAAAGGTCATGTCATTTGAAACACGTGCAGATGAAGATGAGTCATTTTTGAGTAAACTGTAGAAACTAAAAGCTCTAAAAGGAGGGACCTGTAGTGAAAACCACTAAATGAATAAATGCAGCTTGAAGATGTTAAATGAAAGCTGCAGGTTCTCCACAGCAGAGTCAGCAAAACATCACAAAACTGTATCATCTGCATATAAATGAGCCGGACAGTTGGTAAAAGAAGAAATGATATTAATATAAAGTGTACAGGACCTAAAATTGAGCCTTGTGGGACACCATTAGTGATGGTTAAACACTGAGTGAACAGAACCCAGAGAGACAGTGAACCTGAAATAATCCTGAAGGTTTCTGACAAACTGTTGCTGTGGTTTTGTTAATAGACAGTGGATATATTTTATAAATAGTCACTGATCATAATTTGCTGAGGAGCTCGAGCCTTAAAAAGTGGGAAGTAGAGGAAGAAGAATCAGCGGTCGACCTCAGGTGAGATAAGGACAACCATTCACTACTACTTTATTATTACACTGTGACTAGTCATGCAGTGAATGGATGTTTCTGATGCTACTAAAAATTAAAGTCTCTGTGCTGGTTGCTATGGTTATAAAGTAATGACTGCTTCTCATGTTTCTGTTGGCAGAACAGCAGCAAATCAAATGATTTTGTCTCCAAACATTTTCTGGTACATGTTGGATTTTGGCTTTAATTAACACACACCAGAGCAGCTAGAAAAACAACGCAGCATCTAAATGTTTGAATTGTTAATCAGCTTCTATCTAGAAAATATGATGATCTTCTTGATGTTAATTGTACTGACGGATATATTAAGATGAAATCGTCTTCTGTGAGGTTGGGTTTAATCTCCAACCCAGTGATTATGGCAGTGCCTTTGGGTTGAGTTGGGGCAGATCCAGACCCGTGGACGGACACCGGCTCCGCTCACCGGATGAATCAGACTTCAGACGAGGCATCAGCTTTTTGGTCTGTCCTCTGAGTCATGGCATCCACAGCTGTCAGCCCAGAGCTCTGCAGACATGGGCCTGCACGCAAATCAGATGCAGTTTTCCACTCCCTAACTCTCATATGAAGACAGTTTAGCAGGAAAAAGGGAGGAAGACGGAGATAAGAGGAGAGTTTAAGAAGGTACTGGCCAAAGCTACATGCACAACATTCTTTTCTGGTGCTCCTTGGCTGCAGTCGGTCCACCAGGCCGCTCCAGATAAAGAAAAGAGAAGATAATGGGACAGTGTAGAGTGTGCTCGACGAGACAAAGACCACACATGAGAGAGATGAACGAAAGGACAAAGATGGTTTTTCAGGGGCCGATGCAGAAGACGGAACAATTTAATGGGGAAAAAAGAGAAACAGAAAATGTGAGTTTGCGGGAAAAAAGTGAATCAAAGAGAGAATAAGAATACTCTCTTCCAATGAACAACTTCAAAGAACAAGATTTACTGCTCTTTGTACTGTTGGAATTGTATTGATAGGAGTGGGTTACACGTTGCATTTTAAAATCAACCTACAACTGTCAGAGCGAAAGCCAACTAGTAGAAGACTGGCGGCGCTGCCTCCATAGCTAGATAATTGGATAACAGTGAGACAAGCCAGTGAGACAGGAACAAGAACAGAGGCATGAGAAGATGCTCAGCAAGCCAAGGCGAAGCTGCAACAACTGTGACATCTGGAGCATCAACAGACTGCTGTAGGAGAACCACTGGACCGGTGCTCTCTCTGTAATAAGATGAACCTGCATTTCTGCTTAATTAAAACGCAGGAGAGCAAAAGCGCCTTGGAGAGTTCAAGATGAGCACGAAAAATACAGCAACATTAGAATAAGAGTTATGTGATATAAAACTCATCAGACATCAGGATCTAATTGAAGAAAGGTATAATTCTGTTTCATTAAAGGGGTTGTATGTATGTATATATTGATTTTCAAAAATTCAAAGTCGTGAACCAGATGGAACCACATCTACGAAAACCACCAGTGAGTCCTCGTTCCGTCTCCACAGCCTGAACCACTCACTGAATAAACTCATCTGTTTTATGGATCATCAGGTTTTCTCCTTCAGTCTAAATAACACTGTGTCTTATAGCTCTTAGCTCTGTTAGCTTAGCTTTGTTTTTAGACTGAAAACAGCCACAGTAAAACCACTGATCTCCTCCGTTTTACCTACGGTTTGTGTCGTCAACAGCTGCACTAAAGATGTGTTTTGAATCGTCCAAACGAGGTCAGAACTGTCACCGTTTAGTCTGAACCGTGGATCAACAAGCCCCTTGGTGTTGAGGTCCTGGGAGATGACAGAGTGACTCACTACTGCCTCTAGTGGCCACATGACACATGGATCCGTCACCGTGGAGACGTTCAGGTCATATGTGTCATACAATACACTGACATCTTTGACATAATGTCAGAACTGTTACAATATTACGACATTTTTGAATATTTTAAAGTAGAAATACTTCATTTAGCTCCTTTAATGTATAATTGCATGAAAATAAGAATGACAGCCGTTTATATGTGCAGAGTGAAGCACAGAGTGAAGGGTTAGGATATTAAAGCAAAATTAAAGCAATTGAATATAAGTCAATACATTTCTATAATGGAATAGGTTCACAAAAAAATGTAGTAAATAGATTAAAAGGTAGAAAACCACTGCAATCCTTTTAATGATTAAAAGTGTTAAAATGTAAATCAACAAAGGCCTTCGACAAATCAATGGCTCAACTATTTTCCTTCATCATTCACCATCTTTATCCACTTTGAATGACTATTTCTATTTCCTAGGCAGCCTTTTCTGTGACAGCTCAGGTGAGTTACAATGGCAGACTTCCTCCTCTGCGTGTCTCCAAGGCAACCCCGACATTCCATTTCAAATTAATTTGGACGAGCGGAGCTCTTATAAATTGAGCACACAGCGGAGGCTTCATTCCATCTCCAAGAGAAAAAAAAGACACAGGGCAAAATGTCACTCCATTAAAGACTGTTCGCAACTGTGTGCCTCTTGAAATCATGAGACAACTCTTTAAATCTAGCTGAGTGAAAGCCTAGCCCACAAATCTGCAGCCATCGTTTATTTGAATATGGCAAAAATAGGATCTTTAGCGCCGAGGTTCACATTCTCCAGTCGAGTACCAGCTGTTACGTGTTTATTTCTGACGCAGAGGAACCCGTGTTGAATAAAAAGCGTCTGCCTGTGTTACCTGTTCTCTTAAAATGCCAGGACGTTCCTATTTCATGGCTTGTGACTGTATTCGTCTTTAACAGGGGTTTAATGTGCATGTGCGCTCCAATTAGAGATGTCACACGGTGATATGTAGATGCAGGCGCTGCTGCTTCGGCTTCGGCGGCATTAACGCACCAGGCACAGATATGAGACAGAACATGTGCTGAGGCTTTTCTGAGAGACGACACCATGTCATACACGTCTCATCATCAAGATAAGACACACACACCCTTGTTCCACTGGGTTGTGGACTTGGCTGCACTGTGTAAATACAGTACACGTAGTTTTTGTATGTGCAGAGGTGGGGGATGGAGGGAGACAAGATTGCTGACAGATCAGGAACACAGTCTGATGCTGCACCACGCGAGAGTGATTAAGGAAGGTTTTGTCATTTTTCCAAATATTTGTGGGGCTCGGCTGGTCCTTTTCCCCCCACAATCGCTGACAGGCTCGCTGCCTGTCATGATAAGGATCCACTTTATAGCAAGGAGACACTAAGTGATTAACCATTGCTAGAGGACAGATAGCTTCCACCGAATCAAGGTCAACCTGCAAAAAGACTTCTCGGTAATGGCTTTTACTGAAAAATGTAAAGCTTAAAATGGGACCCTCTTGCACAGACTAGATACCAAACAGCAGCTAAAGACAAACACAGATGAGGCCAAAATTAATCTGGCAGAGATATTGACTGGCTGAAATTGGAAACTGTAGAAGACTGAGACATAGAGAGAGAATGTCAGACAGGAGGAACCTTGACAGAGAAAGTGATTGGCTGATTGATCGATGGCATCGACAGACGGGTCATCGTTATCATTTCCGATCTCCCGTGACCTCGAGGCTATCCGGGTGTCGCAGGAGAAAAGTGGAGCGAAAAAGAAACAGGAAACGAGCATCTGCGTGGAGATGAGAGAGGTGATGACGACGGCAGTTTGATGGATGCAGAGAGTGACAGATGCATCACATGAATACAGCTACACCACCATCATCCCAGTAACTGGAGAGAGATAAGTTTAAAAAAACACATTTAGCTGCTCTCCTCAAACTGTCAAGGTGAGACCGGTCACTCCTCCGTCCTTCGCCTCGTTGCTCCTTTCTATACTCTTACATCTCAATCTGCGCCGCTCCCGTATCGGAGGCCATGCGTGAAGCGGCGGAGTTGAGGCAAAAGGGAGATAACATGAGACAAACCACATTGCCACAATGGACGTCCCACCTCTCTGCCCGGTCAGATTTCACATCTCTTCTGGCCATCTGTCAGAAAGGACTACGTGCTAGTGGGCTCTGAAGCGGCAGATATTCCAGCATTAACGCAGGCCCTGCTGCACCGCCCCTGGAGAAGATACATGCATACATCTAAGAAGTGCCTTTCATATCGTGCGAGGGCTGTTTTTATTCTATTTTTTTTCAGGTCCAAAGTGATGTTTCTGGACTAATCAGTGCTGAAATGTGTTTACTTGCTGGGGGAAGAAGCTGATACTGAGTAAAATCTTCAAAAAAGCAGGGGTTTCTAATCTGCAAGCTGGGAGCAGGATTAAGGCACCTTTCAGAGCAGGCATGCCACTATAATCCCCAGTCTCTGCACAAACAACAGTTTGTATTTTCACACACAGATTGCAAAGCGGAAGCAGTTATGGATCGGTTATGTCCACACTCTTCTAACCGAGCTGATCGGGAAGAGAAACTGAAAATAAATATCCAACCCAGGGGTTTGTTTCACTGTCGACTAGAGCTGCATGAGTTGGTGAAAAAATCATATTGCAATTATTATGGGCAATACTGCAATTTGTGATAGCAGTCTGAGTCTATTTGCTTGGTATCAAGGAAAATGAACAAAGCATACGAACATGAACGAGCACAAAAACCTCTCTCTGCTCAGTGTCACTACATCCAAAATATCACCAAACACAGGCTGTGTTTATTTTTGTCCATTTTTGCATTAGTTTACATTAAATCTGGACATTTAAACTGCAGCCTTTTGACTTTATATATAATTGCACAGGCTGATATTGCGACAGCCCTACTGACAATAATGCCTTTAACGTGCAGTTTACTAATCAGGCATTAATGAGCTGCTGAGAAGCTTGCAGCTGAACTGGTTTTTATCCACTCCACGCTTCTCCATGTCAGAGGTGTTGACTGTTGACACCAGCAAAGACTGCACGAATGTTATTAACTGTCAACTTTCATATCCTTCGTCTCAGAAAACGGCCGTGACAGCTGTGAGCGGAGGTCACCTTCGTCTGAGCGACGAAAAAACCAAAGCACTTACACAACATGTGCACAGTAGAGCTTTTTCACATTAGCACTAGGTCTGTTTACTCTCAAACAAATAATACGGTTAATGATCTAATTGTCTTTTTCTGTTCATTTTATGCCACTACTATAGTATAAGTCAAAGAATAACAAAGAAATCACTGATAATGACATGTAGCAACAGACTGGGGATGGGTTAAGATATTTAGATTTTTTTATAAGATACTAAATTTTAAGACTATTATGTATTTTCCCTTGTTTTTCCTGGTACCTGGTACTGGATGACATTAGTTCCACCAGTAGGTGGAGGTAATGCACCGAAAGCTGTTTGACAACTGCCATTAAACAACAACAGAAGGATGTGTTCTTCTGAGGCATTGGTAAAACAGCTCTGTGAGATTAGACACTACTCTACAAACTGGAGAAACATGTAAAACCAAAAACTACTAGAGCATTCAAAAAGTTCTGGTGACGGTTTTCAAAGAACGGTTGAATAGTTTCTACTGCATCTCGAATAGTATTTTTGCTTCAAACACCCATCTCTACATTCAATGTGCAAAAATTCAAATTCATGGTTATCTTTTGTTCTTCACAAGTGTCAGAAAAGGAGCTACAGTTACAGGCAGCTTTGACTTCTTTCTTTAGGTGTGAGTGGGTTTCCAGTGGGTTTCACACACAGTTACAGTCTACGCCCGGCGATAGTGATATGGAGCAGAGCCCAGCGGAGAGGAGTCCCTGGTCTATTTGCAGTAAAACTATCTATTTTCACTGTCTGGAAGTTGAGCTGAACTGTCTGCTCTCCTGTGCCATCCCTGTCTGCAAGCCCGTACCCAGAGACAGGCAGCGGAGGCCGGCCAGCTCTCTGGGGAACCGAGGACAGCAGCAGTTCCAGCTTGTCAGCACTAGACAAGGGGGTCTAGAGGAGCCAGCAGACTGAGACTTGGCTGGAGAGCGCGTGGGGAGGGGAGACTATGAAAGCACTCATAAAGGTCAGGTGATCTGGCTGCTGCTGTTCCAAAGGGCTACCACTTGGCGCCTCAAAGGTTAAACAGAGCCCCTGGCTGCACCAAAGGTGATGTGAGAATACACGAAATGTCACCAACACCAATACGGGCCCAGAAAAGTCGATACTGACACAGCAGCAGCAAGACAAAATGCTGGAGCCTTTGTTAGAAAGCCATTTCAGCCTAGATGGAGGGTAAAATGTCCTCTGGTAAAGTCTAGGTTAGAGGAATAACACAAAACAGGGATGCTCTTCATGTTTTAGGCCCTGTCCACAAGAAGACGGATGGTTTTCTAAACGGGTTTTCTGTCCACATGACCTTCTTTTACAAAATATCTCTGCTGACACTAGAACGTAAAAAAACGACTACAAACATCTCCAAATGTTCAGACAAACCATAGTTAGTGTTGGACTTTAAACTGTGGACACTGTGGACGTTCAGATCACATCAGACTCAGAGGCTTCAGTCTGTCATGAAGTTCAGTACATGTGTCCGTGTCCATGTGTCGGTGCTGACCTCGTTCTACTGCAGGTTATACATGACGCATACACATATATGACCTATACATCTGTTTCACACATAGACATGTACACGTTCATTACACAAAGACACAACAGACAACTGTCTGAACTGGGATGTGACGCCATTGTTTCCGAATCTTCTTGTTTTCAACACATGCACAAACTGAAAAACCTGTAAAAACCTTCACTTTGAAAGCCGTTTTAAAAAATCTCTGTTTTAGTGACAGAAAACACTGTTTACATGGGTATGAGAAGAACAAACGTAGAGAAAAATGTGTGTTTTGCAGAATATCCATATTAGTGTGGACAGGACAATGAGCTGTGTTACATGTTCTTGTGAAAATAACCCAAATGATGAACCCGACAGGAGCCCTCACCTTTGTCTGACTCTGCTGCTCTGACCTCCATCACCAGACAAAGTCAGGCTGCATCGTAACATCTGCAAATGGAACGTGTTCCCCAAACAGCACAGAGATACATTATAAGACAAAATGGCTAACTAGTTCCAGTATGAGCACGTCCCCTCTGCGGCTCCCCATATGGGCTTATTAATCCCCTGGGAAGCACGGGACAGAGGATGAGTGTATCCAGGCTTGCAGTAATATCCTCTGGCCAGGCGCTACGCCCGCCCCCACTGCCCCACCACCGCCATCTGTTTCCTGCCCAGCACTCAGCCTTACAGTCCCTGCTGAACATTGGTCTCTTCTGCTCGTCTGGCTCGCTTATAACATGTGCCCCAATGAGCCGTTATGGCATCTCGAACACCTCCCAGTGCCTCTGAATGCATAACCTTCACTTCACGACTAAAAGCACCTCCGTCTGATCTTCTCAGACATTACTCGGTCAATTATTAACACTTGTGTAAAAAAGGGCAGGGGATCTTTCAGCTTGAATTTTCATTAGGAAACTATATTCAGTGTGTAGTTGATTTTTTTTGCCATTATTGATCACTTCCTGCCTCCTGGAAGTTACAGCTGCTCTCAGTTTCTATAGGTCAAATGTATTGAAGATGTAAGTGTCCACTTCTATCTGTGCATCTTCTCACTATTGACGTCTGCCGTGAATCACAGCTCAAGTGACACAACGCAATTTAAGGTATTTTACAATGTCTAAGTGTAAGTCTAGTACTAAATTTACCCAGGGCAAATCTCTTGGTTATGACTCATGTATTTCAATTTTCATCAAAATATGATCATTTTTATGATGTTTAACTTCTTTTATTAAAGCAGTTTCTTGACAGTGATTCTCCCACACTTTATTGTCAAGAAACTGACAGTGAGTTGTATAAAGAAACTGGAAACACTACAAGGGTCAGATACATTCTCAAGGTTTACAGTATCTTCACTTTAGGTACAGTACAATAGAAGACCATGAACGTCCATCTGCAGGTTGAAACTCACAGTTATGTTTTCCATACAGTTCACATGCTTCAGCCTTTGAGTCCATTGATCCACTGTCGGTGGATGTTCTCCAACAACATTCTCCAACCCTCTTGGGAATGCATTATTTAAAGCCATCTGTCGTGGTTCAAATGCTCTATCACAATTCACAATTTCTCTTATTTCCTCTCTAATCTTTTCCCAATATGTTTGCAATTTAGGACGATCCCAAAAAATGTGGGAAACCTCTCCTATTATTCGACACCATTTCCAACAAAGGATTAGATCTGTTGTCATAGTTATTACTAGTGGTCTTTCAGAGTAGGACTCCTCACCAGGCCGAGAGCCAGGTCCAGCCCTCAGGATGTTTTCTACCTTCTTTTCACTATTGCTTCCTGTTAGCCATCACGAGCTGATAACGAGCACCTCCCCCCCCCCAAAACCCCTTTAAGGGGACACGTTCACGGTGAAATTACATACATGCAAATATCAAGGTGTTACAATGACATGAATAGTCACACAAAGATGAAATTTGGCATAAAATATCCTGAATCACTGGAAAAACTCCAGAAAGACAAAAACATGTCCCCAGGGTTTTAGGGCCCTGAGACCAAACAGCCCCGGGCTGGGGGAGCTCGTTACCACCTGGTCCGAGGCGAACAGGGAATAATGGTGAAAAAAAGGTCCATCCTGAGGGCTGGACCTGGCTCTTCTGCCAGACCATCCAGACCATCCCGACATCCTCCCTCTCCTCAGGTTACGCTGATTTAAATGTGTTTTTCAGAGGCTGAATCTCAAGCTATATAAATGTACAAGAACAACCGTCATCAGCTCACATCATGCGCTAAGTTAATGACTGCGCTGTTACAAAAGTTTTTATTTATATGTACAGTAAAACCTCCAAAGTGGACGCGGAGGACGACAACGTGGACGTAGGTCGTAGCAGCTTCACACTGTGAGATGGTCAAATGGCATTTCTGACACTGTCTGAATTTTGTCCCAAATTGTCTTCGGTCGCAGAGATATCGTTACATTAAGTCATCGGTTTGGTTTGGGATGGAACCAGATCACACAGTATAAACCCAGCTTCAGATTAAAAGACACAGTCCAGCCTTTGTATTTCCACTCATTTCAATCAAGGTAGAAAAACAGTTTGTTGGAAGTCAGACGTGTGGATCCACCGGCCAATCAGAGCTCACGTCCCTTTGAGTAAACTCCTACTATGAACAGAAATTGTAACACACTTACCCTGATGATAACCAGATCACAGATCCATCTCTTTCCTTACTCACTCACTCTAATCCTGTCCATCTCTCACGTTTCAGTTGGTAATCTCATTTGTTGCCACTGAATAAATGGCAAACATCCTCACATCCTCCTCTTTTAACAACACTGCATGCATTTAACCCTGCATGGCTTGAAGGCCAAGTTCCAACCTTCAAAGTGCTGAGTAGCTCCTTGGCCTGTGTATTCTTCACAATGCTGCAGACATTGCAGGTTGAATATAGATCTCTGCTCTATTTTCTGTCTTGCTGTATGACCTCGCACACTTTCTGATTCACAACGTGGGCTTTAAGGGCCTATAGGCTTCATGGTCTGCAACTTTTAGCTGCCCCCAAGGAGGCAGATTCGCCCGTTTCTCCCTAATGGAAAAGGCATTGGGCATGAAATTTCCCCTGACAGCTGACTCCTTTAAACCCAGCAAAAGATCTGCTCTACACTGTGGGGTTAATCGATGGGGTTGGAGGATTGGGGATAGAATACAGATGAGAAATGGAGTCATGATGAGAAGAAGAGGAAAGAGAGATCATCAGACAAAGGCAAACTCTAGCCTTCACCGTCGGTCTGTGATAGGACTCTGAAAAATCTACAACTTTAATTTCAATACTTCATGTCTGCTTTTCTTCCTGCCACTTGTCTGTATTTGAGCCAGGCCTACAAATGGACATTTCCTTTGTGGAAAGGGATAAAAAAACTGCAAGCGTGCCAGGCTGTTTGGCGGTGATGTTCAGTCAGCCTCGGTGTGGCGTCCAAGGGCCATTTGCTCTTTCCTTCTGAGCAAGTAAAGGTCGGACACTTTTCCTGAGAGGGTAATATAGGTCAAATTATGGCCGTGCACAAAGCTCACATGACGATCTTTTGAGATAGAATCATGATCCATGATGTGAATCTCAGTTTTCTACATGTAGTGAGTTCAGTTTCCTCTAGTTTCCTGTG
>JAPQRN010021807.1:0-32671 GCA_037367275.1 Coranthus polyacanthus | reverse complement strand
GGATGGATGGATGGATGGATGGATGGATGGATGGATGGATGGATGGATGGACATTTATATTAACTACAGAGACGGCTTTTACTTTGAGAATTAAACTCTAAGAAAAACACTACTGTCCATCAGTGACTAGAAAAACATATTCATGATGAATATATTATATCAACGAAACAGGTCTCATTTTAAATTTTTGTGAACAGGAAGCACTGATCTCAGTTTTACAGTGTAGTCATTTTTTACTCTTTTTACTAAAACTCAACTGATAGAGGGATCGAATTACAGAAATGGAATATTCATAATTATATTTTCATCACTGTATAATCACCTGAGTCGTCATGTTTCGGTTCCCTTAGAATGAACAGGTTATATCTAAGAGGGAGCAGGTCGAGTGGAACATGTTTCTGCAGTGACTCTGTGAAGTCATTCAAGTCTTTGTTTCACTTTTAATTCTCAGACTGAATACGACTCTATTGAGCTCTACCCAGGGCATAAAATGCCCCCAAATCACTTTCTCCTTTATTAAATGAAGGTGACTTATGAATTCAAAGGGGATGCAAGATTTTGAAAATTTAACAGCAATGATAGATTTTCATTTTTATCCTGTACAAACATTTATGTATTTTAAAGTAAAATATGTCCACAAATCCAAAGTGTAGACTTGAACTGGTCAGCAGAAATGGACAGTATAGAAATAAAACATGTTTTCTAAAGTGACCCTCAAGCCAGAACTTGTTAGTCTTATCAGCATCTCAGAGCTCACACAGATGTCAATCCTAATGATGGAAGCAGGATTTGTTCTCAGTCTGAGAGACAGCTTTGCCTTAGATGCAGCAAAAAGAGCCTAATTAGAGCTGCTGAGCAGCTCTAGGAACAACAGGGGTTGAATGCTTCAGGTGGAGGCACCTTGACCATGCAGAAAGGGAAAAGCGCCCTGATTTCCAATCTGAGATTTAGGCCACAACATTCTCCTGAAGTTTGCCTTTTAGCAATCCTTGAAAGTGTACAGGCTGCACTAGTTTAGTTTAAATCAAGAGGAAATAGTTTTTTTCACTGCCAGTGCAAACAATAAATATTTCAGAGTTATCCTCCCATTGACAAAACCTTTCAGCAGCAAACAGTGGCTACAGGGACAAAAAAACAAGAATAAATAAGCCAATGTAGGGCTGCTGAGTGCAAACCTTTACCTCCAACATTCTCACTACTACCTTGTTTGTGGGCACTGAGAAAAAGAAATGAAGGAGGAGGGAAGAGAAAAAGGTGAAAAGTAAGAGGCTGCAAGAAAAAGAAATTGCAACGCGAGACTGGAAAAAGCTATGAAAAAAACCTTTATGGGGGTTTCTTAAAGGATCCTTCCAGTTTTTATTGCAGCCTGCAAATGTGCAAATGTGCAAATCTGCGAGGAACTGGGGTTAGACTGGAGTTTTTGGCCATTTTACACCAAATAATGGAGATGACGAGATGATTTCCAATGTGTCGGCTGAGAAGTTTGGTGTATGGCCAACATTAAAGTGCAACTACAACTAGGTTAACAACTACAGGTCTTTAATGTGTAGGGAAATGGTCTAAGAACTGGATTTTAAAACATATATTTACGTACAAAAACTCCTTAGTGACAAGTTCGCAGGAAAAATTTAGAAATTAGCGTGACGTAAGAAAAGGGAGTCAGTCAAACTTACGTACATTAGAAGTATAAGATGCTAATTTTGATAACAGTGAGGTTGAAAATATAAACTCATACAGTTATGACAGATCATAGCTTTTTGATTTTGAGCCTGATGCATCGAAGGGATAGGGTAAGTAACAGTAACAGTAAGTAACAGAAAGTAATGTGTAACTCCCATATTAACTCCACACTGTGTTATGACGCAGCAGGAGGTTTAGAAGGAGGGACAGGATCTGATAATGGTCCACGACGATCTCTGAACCAGTATGAAACCGGAGGACAGTGTGTTTCTCTCAGCTGTTTTGACTCTCAGCTCTGGTGACAAATGTTTAAAAATTCAGTAAAGCATGTCTTTATCTGCTACTGACCCCTGTCTGTTGACTGCATCTTCCACACAGACACTCTGAGGTGTGATTTTATAACAGTATGACCTGAGCAAAACATGTTTTTCTTGTATTCTTGTTCCTGTCTTTGTCTAAATCTGATGCTAAAGTAGATTATTAGCTGAGGCATTAAAAGGAGTGTTGTGGATGTAAAATGTGACTCATATTCAGTGAACTGTTGTCACTGTGTGTCAGGTGCAGTATATGTGTATAACTGAACCTACTGTAACAGAGTAGGACAGATTTTTATTATACTTTTAAGTGAACTGCTGAGTTGTATTGAACAGAAAATATCATTAGAAGATAAAATATATAAAATATTATCAACTGAGACTGTCCTTTTTGTTTGTGTGTTTACTGTCCTAAATCCGGGAAAAAAAATCATTTGGTTGTTGCACTTTAAGTGCAACTTGAGTCCAATTTGACCACTGAATTGCCTGTGTCTTTTAAATAGAATAATGTAGGAGGGAATTACAGATTTTGTGGATGGTAAAAAAAAGCCTGTCACCTCTGTTGTGCATAACAGAACTGTTGTTCAAAGCCTGGTCTCCAGACAGCTTTTGGCATTTTACTTTGTGACTGTTGATGTGTTCTGGTTTAGGGACAATAAAAAGAAGGTGCTTTTCACCTGAGACGTGCCTCCCGCTGCCGTTTGCGTTTTGAGGAGAAACTCAAACACATGAATACAAACTGAAAGTAGAAAGACAGAGAAAACATGTACAACATCATCATGGAGCTGCCCAAACATTTCACACACATCTCTACCCAGGTATAAACACCTTCAACTCAGACTTTGCTGACATTTGTTTTTTTTTGTTTTTTTTTACTGCATTTAAATTCTGTCACTGCATCTGGTTTGTAGACAATATATCCTAACCCAAAAACTACTGTGCTGTCGAGCTGTTGACAGAGTGTTATGGGAACACCGTGTAACACAATAGTGATGAAGTAGGCCTTGTTTGTGGTGGACATGTTTTATATGCAGAGCAGCAAATTATTTAATAATTTCTGCTTGGTCGGTGAGTACGAAATTAAAGCCAGATGTCTTATCTTCCTTGTCAACTAAAAACAGGCTCACTCAGACATGTCACTTGAATAATTTAATCTCGTTGGTGGCGTCTTTTTTGTGAATTTTATTTACTGTCTTTTTATTGACATTGGATTAACATTGGCAAATAACTGCAGCGGTGTTCAGAAAATAAAAGAAAAAGAAACATCTGTTGCCTCCGGTGTATTTCTGCTTTAAGGAGCTGGCTGACAGACAACACAAGCTTGTATATGTGACAGAAAAAAGTAAGAGAAAAGAGGAGGAACTGGAGAGGAAAATAGAGTGAACTCAGTGAACAGCTGCAGGATAAGGCATCTCATTCATCTACTGTAAACTAAAGATGCAGAAAAGGGCTGAATGGAAATTAAATGGGACTAAAAATACCAAAATTGTGACAAGGAGGATGCTCAAACACAAAGGTAGTTACTGAAGAGGCGAACAGAGACATTTGGACACAGACATAGGAAGGAAGAGCGAGTCAGATTAAGAGACAGGAAGAAAGAAACAGCTCATAGGAAGTAATAAAAAAACACTTCAGTCTCTACTTTGCTTATTTACTGACTTATATAATTTGCATACTTGCATGGTCCTGTATTTTGAATCACTCAACATTATTGTAAACATCAGCAATAATGATTTTAATGTCAGTTTTTCCAAATTTGTGTGACAAATATGCAACAGCACTACCTGAGAGGGTCAACATAAATACAATACATACATTACATTACATACATTTCTATTCAAAGCTCACTGTTACTCACTCATATATTTCCCTCTAAAACTGCCTTTCCCAAACTTAGGGTCGGGACCTAAAATGGGTCGTGGAGCTGAGTAAAATATTTAATAAAAATAGCTGATGATATGTGAATTAATTTTCCTAATTAAAATAGAAGAAGAGTATTCTCTGGAACACTTTATGAATGTTGACCGAAAGATGTAAAAGACAAAACAAGTTGACAACCGTGATGTAACAAGAAGAAAACATGAAAAAGCTGAAAACAACCAAAAAACAGCACAAAAGCCATGCAAACAAGAGACTTTCAGAGAAAGTGAAAAGTCAGTCAGTTGTGTGTTTTTGTCATTAGCATTTGAATATGTTTTTTTTATGTGTCTGTTGGTGATGGTGTGTTGCTAGTGAACTCACATTACTTGTTAGAAGTGATTGTTGACATTATCTGTGATTAAAGTTCTGACACCTGTATTTATTCAACATTGTTTTGATGATGGAAGAGTCAGTAAAACTGTAGACCCAAACCCTAACCCTGTTATCTCATAGTTCCATACATTACCTACTTTTTGGAGGTATGGGGAAACATGCACAAAACCAACAGTAGCCCAGTTTTCATGCAACAGAAGAGAGCAATTAGAATTATAACTCAATCAGATTATAATGCACCAACTAATACAATATTTGTTCATTTACATCCATTAATTGATTGATTTGAAAACTGCACAGATTATGTATAAAACACAAAATAATTTACTTCCAAACTATGTTCAGATGTTGTTTGATGTTAAAGACATTTGTTAATTTTATGTAACCGCTTAATCCTCTGGAGGGTCTTAGGGAGGCTGGAGCTGATTCCAGTTGACATTGGGCAAAGGTGGGGTTCACCCTGGACATGTCGCCAATTCATCACACGGCTGACATATTCGGGACGAACAATCATTCACACCTATGGGCAATTTAGAGTGACCAATTAACCTGTTAACCTGATATGGTTAATGTGCATGTTTTTGGACTGTGGGAAGCATAAAATGAACTGCAAAAGACAAATATTAATTACAATTATTTATTTCACAATTGTCAACTAAAATTACATTATCATGGCACAAACACACATGGACAGCATCAAAAAAGTGTCTTTATTTGTGTTAACTTCAAATTATTAAATATACTCATGAGCTTTATCATTTACTGTTAATGCACAAAAAGTGAGGTACATGAATTTCTTCTATTCTTACTGCAAAAACATGGGGATGTTTGAGTCTGGATTTGTAAATCACCAGGTATTCTGGTCCGGACATCGGTACCGACCAAAGTCCCAGACCAGATTTCTCCTCTGGAAGCTGGGATAATTCAGCCCAAAACTCCTGCAGTCTGAAATCTTACTGCTTATTGCAATAATTTGTACAAAACACAAAATCATCAGATCAGTTCTAAACCCTCAGATCATAAACCATCTTTCACGATTGGGGATAAAATCTAATGTCTTACAGCAGCGTCGGCGTACATGGAATTCAGCAACATATTTTAGGTTTGGCTGTTCTCAGAAAGCAGCTCCCATATATAAACAGAGGGAGAAATGTTTGTGTAGATCAAAAGGGAACAGGGTCCATTTAAAGTGCTTATGGTCAGGACATGCTGCCGTCCAACCGTGGTCCGTCTGCTTCTAATCTCCCCCAGGTTTATGTGTGTGTGTGTGTGTGTGTGTGTGTGTGTGTGTGTGTGTGTGTGTGTGTGTGTGTGTGTGGACATAAATACTGAACCTTTGTGCATGTGTGTATAGATGTCTGTATGCACACAATACAACAGTTCATACTTGTATTGGAGACACTGGGGGGGTTTGTCATTTAGACTTTCACATCCACACTTAAGGAATCAATCTGCAACCTTTCAACACAACTATTTTGGGAATTCAAATAGAAAAGGGTCTCTTGACCTTTTTTAATGTCACAGCACATGCAGACCACACACAGTATACACAGCCACTCCAAATTACTGATGGCTGTGAAATGCCAAGCACTGCAAGAAGGTAATGAGGTAGGATCATAGTGGACGAGGCAGCAAAACATCTGACTGATGATGGGATCAGCTTTATTAGCTGTAATACTGCTGTGGCAGAATGCCACAATGAGAAAGTCAGAAAAGCAGAGGTGCAATCTAACTACATCTAAATACATCTGCTCATTCTTCCAACTTGTCATTTACTGACACTTGGTCAGGAGTCACATTTCAACATATACGAGAGCATCAAGTAGTCTGAAAGACTTCGAGACAATGCCATAGTTACGGTTTGTATAGGTTTAGGCATAAAGACAACTGGGTTAGGGTTAGAAAAAGGGTTTGAGGAAGGGCTAAAATAAAAAAGACAAAATTAAAATAAACACAGCATGAAACAGGACATGAACCGTGTATTTGAGTTGATTAAGCCTACTTAGTTCAGTTGGCATTTTCTGTTATTGAGATTTTCCCTCCCTCTGTCTTTTAAGTGTTTGTTTTGTTTACTTTTGTTTTATATATGCAATTTGACAGATTTATTTAATTTAACTTCATGGATGTTATGTTCCTGACATGATTATTTTTGCTGTTTCAAAATAAGAAAGAGGGAAAAAATGTTTTTCTGGCCTCATCGTTTTTTTGCTCGATGAGGCCAATATATGCCTCAATTTGAAACATTATTTCTCTGGGAATCTTTCATATCCAAGCAAAACTGGTAGTAACTGAAATATCCCAACTGAACTGAATTGAACTGGAAATTGAACTGACCTTGTGAATTAGAATTTGACTGATTTGGGGAAAAAGGTGCCCATCTTCATCTTTTTCAAATGAGCTCAACCTTAAACATGTACAGCAGTAAAATGACTCCAAAACATGTGTGTGTAAAGGAAACTGTATAGTGAGCCGCTCATTATTCCAAAATAAAACCTGACGTGATTACCCTGAAACACAAACAGCCGACGGAGGCAGACCTCAGGTGAAAGGATATTTCGTGTTCAGAACACATCAACAATCGCAAAATCAAGATGGAGGCCAGGCTTTGAACAGGGTAGGTGACAGGCCTGCATCCCTCCAAATATTGCCACTAGTGTGTAACTTGAATTTGGGTCACACTTGAAAGTTCAGCGTGTCAGATAGCTTAGACAGTTTCTACAGACTTCTTCTTTTGTATTATTTCTATGAGGTGACATCCAGTGCTAAGGTTCATTACTGTTTCCTATTATGTCTGAGTATGGCCCAGAGTTAATATCACCTGAAATAAAAAGACCAGAAGGGCAGTTTAACCCTTGATGACCCTTGTCCTAAATAGATTTATGTCTCTATAATGTAATGCTCAGTCATTTACCAAACCAGGTATATTATGCCTGTTTGCTATCATCCTATTTTTTCCGTCTTTTGATTCCTGCTTCTCTGCCTCTTCTTATTTTGATGAAGATGATTATAATTAAAGAGTTAATATAGTATATGAGCATAGTATGAATATAGAAAGATATATATTTACACCAGATATAAATATGTGGTTAATGATTTAATATTCATTAAAAAACGTCAGTGAGTTAATATATATATACTGGACAAAGTATAAAGGTAATCAATGAATGGGTTAATATATAAGATTTAGCTAATTACTAAATTAAGACATTATTAGTTCTTGGTTTATGCATGTGTAGTATATACAGTACACGTTTATACACGTGTAAAATCAAATCATAAGATAAATGGGAAGTACATATTTTTGTTAAAAATGAGATAATGAAGAGGTTTTAGGATTTAATACATGCAAACTTTTTCATACTGGTTTCGGTTTCAGGTTTTCATTTTATTATTCTTAAGTTATTTTAATACTCTTTGTTTTTGCATGTTTAAAATGAAACTATATCAACCAATCAAAATGTGAGAGAATCTCGAAGGGGATATTTTGTATTTTGTTTGTGATGGAAAAGATGCTTGACTGAATGGACTTGAAAATATGATATAAATTATATAGATCATCAAAACATTGTGGATCACTGCTTCTCTTTGGATGTCATTATAGAATATGTGGCAAAACATTCTATTGTAAATTAAAATGTGTTTTTGGAGTGTCACCATCTACACCAGCCTATATCCATGTCTTTAACAGGCAGGATAAGTTATATTGGACTGTATGTAACAAATTGCCTCCAGCAGCAAAGTAAGATCAAGGCCAAATAATAATTTATGACCAAACAACCCTGTGAGGAGAAATGAGGAGATGAGGCTGTGATGATGGAGAGCTAGAAAATAAATTATGATGATGACAGAGAAAAACAGAATATGTACGTACAAAGATTTAAAAAAAAAAAACGTGGCAGAAAGAGACAGAGCAGAGAGAGAGAGATTTTTTTAAATGTCCTAGGGCGTAATTGTCATTGGTCGCCATATTTCTGCAAATGCGTTGGCTGTAAAACGCTTCTGTCCTGCCTAGAGAACTGATTTATATTGAAAAGCAGAAACAGAAACATAGACTTTGGGACAGAAAACACAATTATATTCGTTGTGTCCAGTTGTGACTTCACTCATTTACATTTAGCTGGTCACAGGTTTTGGTGGTTTGTTTGTTTTGTTTTATTTTTCTTAATATATATCTATATAGACAGGAGTAATTCAGGGACATCAAGACAGAATCACAGGCACCTCTGAACCAGAGCATCTGAAAGGGTTAGCTTGAGTTTTTGTTCTGCTTTACCACTTTAAGTGTCCTCTATATCTAAAATATTTCCTCCTTTACAACATCCAGTTGTTTCCTACAGGGATTATTTTTATCTTCTCCAAGTTTGAGTGCATTTTCGAGGGCCTAAATATGAATGAAAACTCACACAAACAAATCGCAAAAATTGAGTTTGATACTTGCGTGACACATGAACAACAAAAACTCACTCAGTAGCGCTCCCTAAAGAATGCCGCTCTGGCTACTTTCACCAATCCACACAAAATTTGATACATGTGTATCACACCGAGATCTACAAAAAAGCCTATTGGGTTCGTGACGACAGACCAACAGGAATTTGGTGATTTACTCATATTGTATTTTAACCAACTCCTCCTAGAGATTTTATTCAATTGATGTCAAATTTAGTCAGTTCAGTCTTAACAGGTTGGAGATGAAAAGTTATTAAAATGGTGAATTTTCATGACAGTATATGTTCAGGGCAGGGCCTAATTTTGATGTCTCGCCATGAAACACAACGATTTTTTGTCTCATCTGCTCCAATTTTGTATGTAGATGCAGGTGTTCATTATTTTCATATTTGTTATGGTGTGTTTGAAGGTACTATGCGATCTGCTGCCAGCCTCTCGTCTACCGGAACAAAATGACCCCGATGAGAGTGGCTCTGATGATCGGTGGCTGCTGGGTCATCCCCACCTTCATTTCCTTCCTGCCCATCATGCAGGGCTGGAACAGCATTGGCATTGATCATTTGGTACGTACTTGATGTGTGAAATGTCTGTGAATGTCTGCATGATTTCATTGAGAAGCCTTCAGATAATTTTGTGTCTCTGTAGTTAATGTACATTTATGAGTTGCAGAAAACTTAAAATAGAAGAAAAACGCGGACAGGAACAAGAAAAATAGCAATGACCAAAAAACAGAACTTTTTTTTTTTTTAACATAAACATAAAAAGCAATCAGTTTCCACATGAATATAATCCTGGGGAGCTTTGTTTAGAAAAAGGACTAAGTGATTTGTATGTTGCCATGGTAACAACATCAACATGTCAGACATGGAGACTGAGGTACAGCGGCCACTGACAATGAATACATGAAATCAAGTTGTTTTCTCAACTTCACTCTTAAAATGTAAAGTTTAATAAATGAGGCACTGATTTTATTGTTTGTGCAGTGAAGTTGGCTTAAGCAAAGAAAACAGAAATGTTCAAGATTTCAAACAAGCGACACAGCGGCTAAATGCTTTAATTGGAAAGTATAATTTCTGTTTTACTTAAAGACCTCGAAGAAATGAAGATGTAGAAATGCACTATGTGGTAAGTTGTTGGAACTTGACGTTTCAAGCATCTTTTGGTCAAATTTGTGAAAGAAATATTTTGAGGAGTCATTTCCTAAAGGACAGTATTTCTTCAACTCAACTCAACTGTTTATGTGGACACAAGTAAAGTGGTCTGATATGATGTGTGTTCACATGTCCCAAAGTATTTAATATGACATGAAGTTCAGTTCAATACAAATGTCCTTCAAAGGATGACTTTTATACTTCGAGGACATTTCAGAGCCTGAACTTTGTCACTTTTCCTGCAGTAAAGAATCAGTACTTGTACTTTTACCACAGTATCTGTTCTTCTACTGGAGGAAACTATGTGTGGACTTTAACACACCTTCCTTTTTGACTTATAGACTTATAACAGATGGACTTGAATCTTTTCCAGCAGTTTTGATTTGGTCAGGGGTTCAGTGGATTCTGGCCTCATTCACCTTTTCAAACATGTTTGAACAAGTTGTTGTTTAGAGGCTTTTGACCATTGAGGTGTTCAATAATTGTCTACATGTTTCTGTCCCTCCTGGAAACTCATCACGTGGCACAAACATAAGCAGATGTATTCAACCAGAGAGAAGTGATCGGGCCAAGTGTTGCTCATTAGTGCTAATATTTTCTTATTACAGATAATTACAGATATTTATCTTCTGAGCATTGTCAAAGGTTTGAAAATGATTGAAAATTCCTTCTGATCAGATGAGTCTGATGACTGAGGTGGATTCATGAGGTGTTTTTATTCTGATTGGGCTGTTATTATGTTTATTAGTGGAATATACTGTATGGATCATGTAAATACATCCAGTATCCTGAACCTGATCCTTGTACATCCTGAACAAAAAGGACAAAGTAAAGCAGTAAAAGTGTGCTGTCCGTGGGAGAGAGAGTACGACTCCCCGGCCACCATTAACCTCACTCACCCCTCTCCACCTTTATCTGAATGCCAACAAAAGTTAGTTTTGAGCCTCCAACATGAGGATCGGTCAGTTCATTTTGGCAGCAGTGGCAGCAACACACAAACACACACATGCAGAAGTTTACAGCACAGCAGCAGTGTGAAGTGCTGTGCAGCAGCAGTGGCAGCTTCTCTCTCTGGGTCTAATTAGAGCTGTTGAATATTCTGAGTAGCCAGTCAGTTCTGGCACAAACTGTAGCTCTGTCCAAAACACAACAAAACAACCAGAGACACAGGTACGACTCACTGTTTTCACACAGAATCTCAACACGGTCTGTTTGTTTTCAGCGTAGGTTCTCATTTTGTGTTAAGAGTTTTACATGTGAATAATATACTGTGAGTTAGTAGAAAAGTGTCAGGTGGTTTATACAGAAAATAAACCAATCCCTTCAGTCTTCGTCTGGTTGGGATGATGATTACAGGCAAACAATTAAAACAGCAGGACTGTGTTATAAAAAGCAGATTTTTACAGCAATCATCATAGTCCTCAAAAGAAATCCTATTCAAATCAGACAGATCGTTGAAGATGATGGGGGGAACAAAGAGGCAAACAAACCTTTTTCATATATCTTATGTGGAGGAAGAAGGATAAATATCTGTTAATAATATTATTGATGGGATGTAAAAAGTCCCAAAGTAACATCTGTACATTAATATCTGTAATGAAGAGGATCACTTTTAATTGAAGGGAACAGAAAGATGCATTAATTGAGAATTTGTTCAAATGGATTATAGATGTTTCTACCTTCACACCAGACTTTCTGTAAACTTTGTTTTTTTTTTCTAATTAATGTCTTCATGTTCATATATGTTACACCACGTGTATTCCTGTTCCATTTAGGGAATAAAAGGAGTATTACATTAAAATATTTTGTGTGCATCATCTGATTGTCTAATCTAAAAGTTGAATTAATCCTAAAAATAACTTTATAGCTGCTAACAGATAAATATATATTTAAAAAACTCCTGCCACTGACATGTAGCTTAAATAAGTGGATTCATTCATAAAAATAGCTTCTCCTTTACACATGAAGGAGTTTTCATGTGGGATGTGAATTGATCTGTGTATTACTCATCTCGTAGCCCTGAGCGGTAGTTTCCCACAGAGATGAAATGATAGTGGAGTAAAAACCGAGATGGGAGTTAATGTGATTAATGGTGATGTGAGCCTCCCTCTGGACCCATGTTCCCCTTTTACTGAGGAGACTTCAGGGGCTGAGGAGAGCGTGGGATTTAGAGAGGGTTGTAGGGTTAGGGGTGTTTAGCCCTGAAAAGTTTAACCCTCAAAGACCGATCTGTCCTGAATTTACTAATGTTACTAATGTCTAATGTTTTCTAATGCTTATTGTGACCAACCTACACACCTGTGCAGTAATATTGCTGTCTAATCATCATCCTGATATGCCACATCTGTCCGGTGGATGGAATATCTCAGCAAAGCAGGAGTACTCGGTATTACAGATTTAAACAAATTTGTGAACAAAATTTGAGAGGTATAAATCTATTGTGTATATAGAAAACATGTACATCTTTGATTTCAGCCCATCAAAATTTGGAGCAAAAACAAAAGTGTTGCATTTAAATTTTTGTTCAGTGTATGTTCACTACAAAGCCTCTGAACATTCAAACTAGACATGTAACATGTAAAAGCAGAGAAACACCACTTTACCTGACTTTTAAGAGTCCTTAAACTCATAGAAAATAAAAGTAAAATCAAATAAAAATGAAATTAATAAAATGTGTTCTATATAATATAAGAAGGTAGTGATTAACTTTTACAGCTCCATTACCTTCAGCACCTGTCATGCTCCTAGAAGCCTCTTTTATAAAAGGTGAAAAACGTTAAAGAACCAAAAAGAAGTCTTTTATTTAAATTATGTGGATGAATGAGAATCTACAGACACACAGCTTGAATGTTCACCTTTCTTCACTTTTTTATTTCACAGAGGAAAGAGGTGGATTGGACTGTTCCTACTACTTTCCTACTACTACTACTTCATACTACTACTATTTTTTCTAATACCAGTGAAATATGGCCCATCTCAATGTTCAAACCTCACCGTCTGATGGGAAAACTCAGAGTCAGTCCTGCAGGACCTCTCCCTCAGAAATAGTACTGGTCCTGAAGCTGCTTAGTGCAGTGTCCTCAGATGCACAAAAACTTTCTAGGACTGTCGACAGAGGAGAGACTTAAATCATGTATGAGATGTTGCACACCACACTCAGAGATACATTCATCACTCCCTTGAGTATTCATCTCTGAATGAACCAATGAGAAGTGCATTTAAACAGTGATGAAGTCACTTCAAAGACCTTCACTTCTTCAGACCTTAATCTGACCACTACCTGTCTAACTGTTCTCCCTGATGGATTCTGTTTTTCCAGATTGACCAGAGGCGTTACAGTGAAGGGAGTAACTCCACGTCCTGTGTTTTCATGGTGAATAAGCCATACGCTCTCACCTGCTCTGTGGTGGCCTTCTACATCCCACTGGTCCTCATGGTGCTGGCCTACCAGAGGATCTACATCACAGCACGAGCACACGCTCTCCAGATCAGTATGTTACAGCGAGCAGGAGGAGCTGGCTCCAGTGCACCGTGTTCTTCTGGAGCCGGTGCTGGGGTTGGAGCGACACCAGACTCTGCTGACCATCAGCGTAACCATCGCATGCGGACAGAGACTAAGGCAGCCAAAACACTGTGCATCATCATGGGCTGTTTCTGCCTCTGTTGGGCGCCATTTTTCATCACCAATGTAGTGGACCCCTTCATAGACTACACGGTACCGGACAAGCTGTGGGTGGCCTGTCTGTGGCTGGGCTACATAAACTCCATGCTGAACCCCATCCTTTATGCCTTCCTCAACAAGTCGTTCCGCCGTGCCTTCCTCATTATCCTGTGCTGTGGGAGGAAGAGGTACCGTAGGCCATCAATCCTTGGCTCCACCGCCCAGTGCACAGCCACGCAGATCAATGGCTCCACACACGTACTCAAGTAAGTTCACAAAATTGCTTGGATTTCTTTATTTACACGTATAAACATTTTGAAAAAAGATGTACAATTTGCAAGGGGATAGACTCCTGTCATGGCTGAGTTTCATAAGATGAGAAACATGGATAAAATAAACTAATGGTGATGAAATAGACTAACAATGTTTATAATATGCTGTTAGACTCATATGATAAAGGAACATGTTGGTTGGATCCATCTTATATCGGCAGACCATATGGAAAGTGTTTTTTTTAAAAGCTATGAAGACCGCCCATAGAATATACTACTGAGATCAGAATTAGTACTACATGTGGAGTAAGTATGAAACTGAAGTAACTCTGGTTCAGTGTTATAAAAATACTTTAAAAATAATGTAAAGTTCACTTTTATTGTCCCTGTAAGGAAATTCAACCTCCAGATTTAACCCATCCAAGTACACACACAAGGAGCAGTAGCTGCCGCTGAAGTTGCCTGAGGACCAACTCCAGACTTAAGCCAGTACCTTGGTAGAATGAACCTAGCATACATGGTTATGATGTATAAATAGTAGGGGACAAAGTCAAGTCTAGTCAAGGGAGTCTCAAGTCAAGTCCAACTCACCCTAAACATTGTGTTTTGACTCATTAACCAGTCATAGTTCAATCTCATTTAATGTCATGTTAAACCTTGTGATCCACTGATCTTGATCTCCCAATCTTTCTTCCTCCGTAGTTTTAGAAGACAGCATAGTCTGTTACCATAGTAACATGTCACGTCACAAGTAATTAACACGTTAATACTTTAGCCACAGTTGGTTAGATAACGATACCATCAGCCTCAGCTTTTACAGTCCTTTGTTCAGCATCAAATGTTGAACGAAGTTGAAAGTTGTTGCTTCTCCATCTATGATTTTTAAGCCACGTGTTTTGCATGATGCTGTCAGTGTATGACTTTTTTCACTTTGTTATTGTCAGAAATGGCAGATATAAACCATTTATTTATCATTATTCCTATTAATAAAAATATTAATAATGAGAAAAGTGGCTGCTGTTGGCTTCGTGTCATCCATCTTTATTTACAGTCTGTGCTGAGGACAGAGAGTGGAGCTGCTGTGTTTTTCCTGATCTCTGCCTCCTGTAGCTTTATATAATGTACAATAGCCCATTTGTGATATGATTTGTTTTTACGTGTGTTACAGATGACCTTATCTCTGTAAATACCCTCTACAGTCACTTTGCTTATCAAGGCAAGGTCCCACCTCATTCATCTTTTGACCTCTTACTGTTTCTAAATGTAGAACACATGTTTCACCACGATAAGAGCATGATGCTGAACATGAGCTCCATAGCAGCTCTACATTTTTAATATTCATGTTTGTCAGTCTGTGCCTTCCTGTGAATAGTAGTGTCTTATCTGTGTTCATTAATGATGAATGACGCACAGCAGTGTTTCCTGGAATCCTTGTTTATGCTGAGATGAACACATGCATGTGGCTACATATGGATGAGACATGAGTGTAATTAGAAGGGCTGATGCAGAGGCAAACAATCTTAAAAACTTGTTTCTGGCTTCCCCAGACTATTTCTTTGAATGTAGACCTTGAATGATAACAGTTTTTCTTACAAATCTCTACTTTTTCATCATTTATTGTCATAGTGAGAACTGACTGTGAGAAAGAGAAAATAATCAAACACCATTATGTCCCTAAAACAGACTGAAGAGATACCTGTGTTATTGGGAAAATGTTCCATTGCAGTTTTATAAATAAAACATTGATGGACTTAGTAATTAATCATCAGTTAAGTTGAAAACAATGAACCATTGATACATATTTTACAGAAATATTACAGTGTCCTGGGAGTCACTCTACCTTCTCTGACTTGGACGCTGCATCTCCTTTCTGTGACATTTCAAACGTAGTGCCTGATAAAAACTCCTATCACTTAATAACACAGATATGTTTCCAAAGTTTCAGTCTAAGCTTCCAGAAACCACAGAAAACTAGAGGAAAACTTGTTTAGTTGTAACTTGCCTCCATTTTTTAAGTGGTGAGAAAACTGTGAATCAGATCCTCATGTGATCTTTAGACCTGATCAAGCAGACCTAACTAATACTAATAATACTATTAATAATCATATGTATTTACTATTATGTACATGTAGTACATGGTTTGGAATTATTGCTTTTTTCTTGAAGACAATAAAAGGTTACAGCAAAAAACAATATGTCATGGTTATTAGTTATTATTTGTAAGTATTTTCCCTCAGGTTTGAATGTGTTCTACAAGATAGGACTTAAAATACTGATATACTGCTCATGAGTAGTTTTCTTTTTCTTTAGTGTGTGTATCTAAATAAATAATCAACATATGCAGCATTCGTCAGTATCTGCATGGTTTTACAGGTTGTGTGGGAGGATATCCTTTCCATATATATGTACGAAAGCCTACCAGTCCTACATTTCCTGCACCTGAACACAGCATGAAATGAGGCTTTTAAGTCAGGGCTGCATTCATCTTTTTTTAATTTTTAAGTGTTCAAATATATCTTGAAATCATCAGTGAAACTCATGCCAATGGATTTCCTGACTGACTGAATGTAGAGTTGAACGATTGTAATCTGAAGATTATTATAAGAATTAATTGTTTAATAATTTCTTGCATCATTTATATTTTTAAATAAGTTTTGGCCTTTTGGACTTTGGACTAACAATCCAAACTCAAAAAAACAACCAAGATAATACAGAAAGTGTCACATCATTTGCTTGAAAAATTGTGATTCCTCACTTGTCCAAATAGATGCCAATTGTGTTGTATTGTGATATACATTAAAGTAACTGACACTCACTGCAGTCTAGTAGTAAATGACACTCATTGAAATTAAATTGAATTGAATGACTCCTTGAAATGACCTTCATGTAACTAACTTGTAACCACAGATACATTTTATTATAAACCTAATGTTGCCTTCATTATGTTTTATTTCAACATAAATAAACGTTTTTAATTAATATAACTTTGAAGTGTCAAAATTGTTCTTAACCTACTTTGTTCCACCAAAAAATCTGGTTATTTACTTATTAGATTTTTTTTGTTTAGATTTAGACAAAAAGACAAAATACTAAGGTTTGGTTTATAATCCCCTTAACTACAAATACCATAATGGACAAAACAAACACCAACTCTAACCTTTGTGTGCTTTTTGTGACCACTGTAGAGAAGAAGGGTTTTCAGTTTGGTAGAAATCTACTTAACCACTAGATGTTTCACGGAACCTTTAAAACAAACCACGGTCTCTTCCCAACCCTAGCTTTTTTTGTCTAAACCAAAAAATGTATGCGAGTCAGGACGCAAACACAGACTGGTGTCAAAGACCTGGATTTAGTAAATCTTCCTCCTGTCAATTGAGAAAAAAAAACATGCGTCCTTTGACGATAAATTAAAAAATCAAATCACTGATTATGTTTGTAGTGAAGGTAATGTGGTCGCCATTATATTCATCACAAAACATAATTGGCTTTGCAATTTAGTTGCATACAAATGTAATTTCTGTGTTGATTAGATACAAACAGCATCACTACCCCCTACTTCTATCAATTTCACTTCAATGATATACATACAAGTTCCGTCTAGAAAAATATCTGTCTATAATATAATTTTTTACAATTTTAGAAAACATTACTTGTGTTTTGTCGAAGACAGGAGTTGATTTCACATCACATACTCTCATTATGCCTCCTGCTGGGCTATTGATAGGAACTCCTATGGATGTCAGAGGTTTGTAGAAGACATCCATTAGTGAACATTATTCCCCCCTGAGACTCTGGAAACTGGACACATTGACAAGTCTTAACAAGATGCTGCTTGTGTCCTCACAGACATACTTCAGCCTCCTCGTGTTTACAAGTTCTCCAGCACTAACACCGCTAACTGCACACTAACCACACACTAACCACATGGGCTTGATAGGTAGTGGCAGGGTTTAAAGTTTGAACATCAGCTCCTTTTGCAGGTGCTCAGACTGAAGTACTGTATCTGATGATGGTATGAGGATACAACAGTGTGACAATCAAAGTGATGTTACTGCTGTGTCTGAATGTGATTATTCATGAGTCTCCTCTGCTTCGCTTTGGCCACTGTGATTTCACAAGATCTTCCTGCAGATTTTCAGTGACTCATGCAACAAAGACGTCAGAAATAGGAGATTTATTGGGCTGTAAATCTGCACTTATAGTGTGATTATAATCAGGAC
This sequence comes from Coranthus polyacanthus, assembly GCA_037367275.1. Taxonomy (NCBI): domain Eukaryota; kingdom Metazoa; phylum Chordata; class Actinopteri; order Kurtiformes; family Apogonidae; genus Coranthus; species Coranthus polyacanthus. The sequence goes on along the minus strand of JAPQRN010021807.1, from coordinate 14,674 downwards.
AGGCTGTAGTTTTCTGGCCTTAGCACCGTTTTCTTCTCTAAAATGTTGAAACATTGAATAAAATGAGCGGTTGGCCTTTTGGTCGCTGATGTACTGTAGATTTTTTAAAAAAAGAAGAGAATGATGCTGTAGAATGTCAGAAGTGATGAATGGAATGGGTTTGTTTTGTGTTTTGACATTTGGTGTTTGATAACTTTGGAAAACTATACTTTTCTTTAAATTTTGATGTGAGCAGTACTTACAGTAGGTGTGCAGAACAGAGCACTTTCAGTTTCAAAGACACTTGTCACTTGAAGTGTTTGTGCCTGATGTTGGCTGTAGTATTCCTTGTCTGATTTTCAGTGCTGCAGGCTGCCAAGTTTCCCTAATTACTAGAAGGGCTGTGTGTGACTCGATGACATTTATTTGCCTGCTATAAAGACAGGACGCAACAAATTAGAAGATGTGTTTTGCATTTTAAAATTCTCATACATATTCTCATCCAATGAAGAAAAAGCCCTAAGAATATTCATAGTTTGTTTGTTGGGCTTTTGAAATACAAAATGACTTAGAGTGAAAGCATTGATCTCTGCTGTCGGTTGTTAATATTAATCCGTCAATATATATCAATTTATCCCATTTTTTTTAACTGATGTAGTTTGACAGTTGAAACAGGAACTGCAGACGTAATTTCATTGAACTAATCAACTGTCTTTGCTGTGTTTGTTTCTTCTTTTAAATTAGTTTATTTTATGTCTAAAAGTTTAGATTTCACATACAATCACGAAATGGACATATACTATGTCCTAATAATTTAATGCACTACATTGCACCTTTTTAGCTCTCCTTATCAGAGTGTAGATTTTCTTTATTGGGACATTTGGGGATCCTCCTGGAAAACAAACTTTTTTTTTTGTTTTTATTTATGTCAAGCAGTGATTCAGCTCAAGAACCTGAAGTTGTATTTAGTGTCTTCCTGGGATCCAAACTCACAAAAATGCACCATGAACTGGTATAACTTCTGCTTTTATAAACTACTGATTAAAAAACAGCATTTTAAAAATTCATCACAGCATTAATCAGATTTCCTGAGTTAAATGTTAACTGTAATGTTTCTCCCCATCTGATTATGGTGCTACACCGACAAATGTCCAAACATTAACTTTTTCACTCGATGGTTAAAACGAGATGGGAGATGATGAAAACATCCACAGCAAGATTCCTGCTCATGTTCAAAACTGTACACACAAATACAGACAGAGATAAACATTACACACATACAGAGGGTTGGATGAATGTGTCTTTGAAGGATGGATTGATCCTGACTCTGATGAATAGCTGAATTGATCCTCGTCTTATTAAGTCCTGAAAGAGAAACTCCCAGAGACTGTGTTTTGGACCAGGGCACCTGCTGGACATTTGGGGCCTTAAGCACAATTACTTTGTGGTCTGTGGAGTATTCTCCAAACCAAAGAAATGTATTTTCATTATTAACGTTTCAAATAAGCAGAATCCAACAACAGATCCATTCAAGCACAGCTCCGCTGGGATTGCAGAGATTTCCATGATGAAATTAAACATTTTATTTCTATTATTATTATTATTTCTCTTTTGCCTCGTTGTGCGCCTTTCGAACATTAAGACTGATTACGACCTAAAACAATAACACATAGAACATATCAAGATGAAAACATTGTAGAAGTGTGAACCAGATGAACCAGATAGTAAATGGAGACTGGATGTTGGAGAAAAGGCATCATAATGTTTCAGTTCTGTTGCTGACATGAAAACTGATTTACACATTGGAGTGAAGTTAATGTTGATTTTCTGTCTATTGTTTTTAATTTGATATGATGTTAAATGGTTTAATAGTCTTCACAGTATATTAATATGATGTGAGGTTCAGTTCAATAGAAATGTCTTTCAAAGACTTTAGCCTTTTGCACTTTTACTGCAGTAAAGAGTTTATCACAGACTGTTTGTATATGTTCTTCTACTAGGGGAAACCATCTGTGGATTTTGTCATCTCTGGAAAAATGTGACATTTTCCACAAACAAAAGGCTAACCCCTGAAAACCTCAGGAAAATTCTGTATTTAATAACATTTGGAGACAACAAATTAATTATTACAAAACATCAAATCAGTAACCATACTCTGGATATATAATAGCTCATTGGTTTTATGATAGATTGTTCATTGAATGGTACTTTTCTCATATCTGGCTTTAAAAGGACACAGTTTGAGGATATAATGACAGTATGGGCCTTTACACAGAGCAACATAGGTGCAAGTGCCTTGATCAGGGGCAGTGTTACTGTTTCACAGACCTCTTCCTGTGTCTTAGTGGGCGTTTTATGAGCACAAACCTGCTATATAACCTTTATCTCATGGCCCATTGCAGAAAAAACATTCGGCCTTACTGAAGTACTGAAGGGCTTCAGCATCAGTGGAGAAATCACAGTTCAGATAATGGCATTTAAAATGCCTTAGACTGTTTCTTTGACCTGTACAGTATAGGTAAAAGCTCAAGAATGAGACCGAGGTGAGTTTATGCATGTGTGAGTCACACACTGTGCTGAATTCAGCCTTTCACTGTGCACTATAATTATCAGAGGAAAGCGGCGGCTGCTTCAAATCAAACATAACACTCTCACAGATATGAGCTCAACTGCAAAGGGCAGGGTGGACTCAAAAATACACCTGTACATGCGTCACTCCATTTAAATGTCACAGTTACATAACAATATACATTCCCACCCTACGTTCAAGTAGAGAAGAATGTCCACAATGTCCATTTGATTTACTTTGTTCCACTTTGACCCTCGGTGGCCTCTGATTCAGAGCTAATCACCGGCCAACCTCTTGGTACAGTTCTGAATGTCTGCATGAAAAATGAAAGACTTGGAATCTAAATAAAACAGGGTATATTTTTAAGATTTCAGAGCAGGACATAAAACCTATTTGCTGAACTTTTTAATTTTTTTTCCTTTATAAAATGTATTTGATTTTTTAAAAATATATTTAAAAAGGAAGAGAAAGAGATTTTAGAGCAGAAAAAATTTGAACTTGTTAGCAACCAGAGGACTTGTTTTTGCAATCTACAAAAATGTGTATTAAGTTTTATTTTATACTAGTGGATAGTAGATTTTGAAAAATTATATAAAAAGGATAGTTTGGAGAAGGAAAAAGCCAACAGCAAACTAATATCCATTGGCCACTATCGATGCCAACTTTCTGCCGATACTGATAGTTGGTAAAATATCCCATCGTCACTGATTACTCTGTCCATCTCTAATATGTACGTCATCAGTGAGAGAATGATACTTACTGCCATTATCATAGTATTCTTTAGCTGCTTGGCTTGAAATGTGTGTGGATTTTTTTTCATATACAGTAAAATCTGATCAAAATGTATATACTTCCAAGTTAAAAAATAAAGAGAATGTTGGTGTAAATGTGAAGTTGATCCAGGTAAAAGTTTGACACTAGAAATCTGCTGTTCATTTCATGCTGTTTCACTTTTAACACTGAAAATTAAGTGGAATGGAGTTTCAAGCTCAGGCCACATATCAGGACATGACTGTTAGGAGCTGATCTCATGTCAGCCCACATCAGCGGATGGCTCAGCTGATTCTCTTCTGCATTGTTTGGTAAATCTCATATTTAAACAGCTTTGCTCAGCTGCTGTTGTTTTTATTTTTATTTCTTATCACTTGACTTAATTTTAATTTTGACTTAATTTTATAAACTTGCCTTGCTGCTATTGCTACTCTTCTGCACCTCCACCTCCAGCTGCAGCTTTTCATGCTGGGTCTGACTCAATGTCATTTTGTTGTCATTGATAGCTGCTCTGCTCTATTCCCTTTAAGGGGTCAGGGCTAGCTAGGTAGTATCCAGAACAGAGCTATACCAAATATGACTTATGCAGACAAAATACATTTCTTTGACAAAAGAGGTCCTGACTGAAATGTTATTGGAGAGAGCATAAGCTTTTTAAAGCAGCATGAGTCACTTTTAGGTGAAACATGAAGTGTTCTGGTTGTTGAAATGCATTTTCTACCAAAGGTTAATTGATGTTCTCATGTAAGTGCTCGTAAAGCACACAGTTGGAAGAGTTTTGAAACAGTGGACATGCTATTGAGTCAAGTGTGAATATGACTGTAAAAACTGTTTTTAACACCTGTTAAATCACTTGAGCTTTTTTTGCCCCAAAACCCATATAAAAGAGTCAGACACACAGTGTCAATTAATCTGGGCAATTGATTGGATTGGACTCATTCAGAGCAAACCCACTCAAATTACTTCAGACCATGGACACTGAAAACCCACTACTGCTGCTAAAAATGACCAAAGATCAAATAACAAACTTGAATGTTTATATTTGTATGTATATATAATGTGTAGAGAATGGGCAAATATGTCATGGCTCATTGCATTGCGGGTAGCAGCGAAGGGGGTCACACAGTTGTCTCTATAGTTACCATTAGATGCAAACAGCGATAGTAAACAGTAGTTACTCGAGCGATAACCAGTATTTACTAGAAGAAAACGCCAATGGAATGCGTTCAGATAAAGAGCAGCTCAACACAAAAGCCGGCCAAGTACAGCATGACACATAATACTTTTATCCAGGCCTGTAGCAGCGATGAACTATGGACCTTGGTAATTCTCTTGTCCTCAGGCTGACGGCTATATACGTGTGTGAACAGTCAACAAATCTACAGTTGTATTGATCCCCCTGAACCTGTAAAATACTGACTTGGTGACAGCGATGTGTGAACTGGACCTGGTGCTGCTTTATTCTGCTGAGTTGAGCATGAAGAATGACTCCATAAGTAAGGTGGCCCTACAGGATCACAACAAACAACTTCACATTTTTAAAATACTCTTCCCAGGTCATCACAAGTCAATCAGAGCTTATTCCTCAGTGAAAAGCAGCTGCGTTTCTGTCACATATGACTCCAGTCAGCATATGCTTCTAGTCAGCATAATTTCCACTTACAGCACTTTGGAAATTACCAAGGTTTTTCCTACATAGTGAATTACAAGGTGGACTCCTCTGTCACATTTTATGCCACTTTGAACAAAACTCTGACCAGGGTACCAAGTGCACCAAGGGTACCATCGCACCAAGTGCAATGTTTTTCTAAAAAGGATTGGACTTGGTGAATTTCTGTGGTGCTGTATTTTCTTTGATTTTCTTTTCTTTAATTTTTTTTTTACCAAATAGAAATATTTCTTTACTGCTGATCAGGGTTGGGCTGATGTAAAATTTTTCAAACCGGTTTGATATGAAGCCTAACACTGGACCAAACTGGTATACCGAATTCTACCACTATGCAGGTGCACTTGCACTCAGCAGAAGAGAAGAAATGAGACCAAAGTCCATGGCTTAGCATTTAGCAACTCCAGTCCACTTGGTGGCATTAATGCACCTCTAAGCTAGTTTGACAACCGACAAGAAACTTTAACTAATGAGAATAAGAAGCAGAAGTGAAGTAGCACTGTTGAGATATGGCTGGCCATACCAGATTAAAGCAGCACCATAATCAGGTTTTCCAATGACTTTTTTCCTGCAGTGTTTACATGTTATATCGTCTATGTTTTTTGCCTCATTTCTTTCATTAGCTTCAAATCAGCCCCGTTGCCATATTGGTGTAGTTTTTGTTTCTCATATCTCCTCTCATGTCACTCCAAAAACCACATGAACTTTTTAGTAAACAAACACAACCTACACTGCGTGTATCTTCCCTCTGCTAAAATGTAACCCTTCTTCATGTTTCTGGCTTTCGCTCAGCAGTAAACCACTTACAGTTCATAAGACACTAGCGGCTCCGTTTGTCTGTTAATAACAACCATGATATTATGTTCATCACATTGTCATGTTACTATTGTAAAACAAGTTGGATTTAGAGCTGTGACACCATCGCCATCAAGTTCCTGATATAGGAAATCTTTTAATTGACGCAACCTGTCATAATGACAAATGTTTGTCAGTCAGTTTGAATATATGAAACCATTTTATACTTCTACACCAGACCGGCCAGCCAAACCAGAAATCAACCCAACTCTGCTGATGAATAGAAGCTTGTAAACTTACTTACTTAACTTACTTAATGAAAGAACCATAAAGAAACAAGATGTTTAATATGTGGTGAGAGCAATCATAGTGAACAGGAATGTTTCTACAGAAATAGTTGCATTTATGAAGACATTACAAAAAAAATTTAGCATGTTGTCAGCAGACTGGGCTGCAACACCAACGGGAAGTAAAACTATTATTACTATTATTTGATTTACTATTTACTTTAGGTATTCGTAGTTTGCTGTTACAGGTTACATTGCAATTCACACAAATATCCACCAAAATACAGAAAATTACATGAAACAGTAAAACATTTGAAAAAGTACAAATGTACAGCTATAAAACAAATCCTCATGTTTCTGGACCTCAGTTAAACTTTTGCCCTGACTTCAGCCCTGGTTTATCCTTCAAGACGTATTAACACAGCCTTATACTGAGTGCGAGACTGCTGAGTGTTGATATTCTCATTGAAGTCATATATCTGAAGCCTGTTGGTGCTGAGAGGACAAACTGTATTTAGTAAGCAGTTCTTCACTGTCAAAGGAGATGAGAACAGAGGGAGAAAAAAAGGAAAGAACACAGCAGAAAGGGAAAAGAAAAAAACAAGAGGAGAAAAGAGAAAGGAGAAGACAGTAAAGAGAAAAACATAGATGAGAGAAGTCTGTAGATGGGATGAGAGAGGAAACACAGGAAAGGAAAGGAAAGGAAAGGAAAGGAAAGGAAAGGAAAGGAAAGGAAAGGAAAGGAAAGGAAAGGAATAGAGTATCCTCTGGGGAAGAGAAAGAATTGAAAGACGACAAGAGGAAAGGAAATGAAAAGGAAAAGAGAAGGAAATGGAAAGAGGAGAAGAAGGAAGGGTAGAGAAAGAAGAGAAGAAGAGAGATGGAGGGAAAAGAAGACTGAAGGTGAATGACCCAGGGGTATAAAAAAGGTCACGGAAAAAGGAAAGGAGAGCAAGGAAAAACAAAAGGAAAAGGATATCACTAAAGGAGAGTAAGAATAAAGTAAAGAAAGAGCAAAAGTGAAGAGAAAAGGAAAGGTTAAGGAAAAGAAGTCGAGGAAAGGAAAGTGCTTCTCTTGCCTGTTCCCTTCTCTGTTTGATTTGGCTCTTTCTCTCTGCAAACAACCACCGCGATGATTTCTGTTAAAGTGGTTTAAAGCCTTGACTTAATAAGCATTTTCCATCATTTATGATGAATATGCTGCCATTGCATTTGAAAGCTCACACCACCTGCAGTGAGCAGAGAAAACTGAGCAGAGAGAGCTGCTGGTATGTATGAACACAGAGGAGGTTAAACACACACAGCGGTAATGCAACTTCAACTGTGAGGGAAAATAATCACTTTTATAACATTCATAGTTTAAAGATGAGCTGAAAATTAAATTCTCCTTATTGTTTGTGTAAGCAAATACACAATCTAATAATATTACCCATATAATTATTTTTGTAAGATAAGGATAGGGTAGGTTTTTGGATGCTTTTGTGGAAACTACTGTACGTCTAAGCTTCAAATGTGTGTTTCCTGTCATCAGTTGAGTGACAGTTGAAGAGCTGACCCTGCTGCGAGACATGTTGTTAAATTATATGGTGCACTAAGTGCAGAGCCTCCACAAACCCAGCTGTTAGTCTCACCTGTCTGCACAGTGCTTTTAAGTAAAAGTACAAACTTATCGAATCACATTTTTAGCAAAGTATCAAACAAAATGTCTTTCAAATAAAAGACTGCATCACACTAGGGCTGTAAAGATTTGAACCCTAATGGTACAACTACATCAATACGTGGACCACTGAACTGATCTAAATGTACCACACACCGATCAACGTCCTGAAGCTATGAAGCTATGAATCTTTAACTAAAGCTATGCTGCTAATTCTGCACAGAGTCTCCACTCTTAGGGTTAACAGCGTGACTGACAACTCGATGTTGAGTACACCATCATATCTACATTCCAGCATTTTGGATTTTATAAGTAGGAAAGAATGATGTACAAAACCCTGGCTGTTTGGTCCAGTGGTAGAAAAACAAATCTATCTGGATTCTACTCAAGCAAGAACACACAAGACAAAGACACAGATACTAAAGACTTCTTCCAGCCACAACTTGACGATGTCCAAGGTCATCACGTCATCTGCAGCTTGTTTTACTGCTGAAGACTTAGAACTTAGAGCTGAGACTGAGGGCTTCATGACCTGGACAATACATTAGATCAATGCTTGAGGACCCCAAAATGAAGCAAATGTGGAAGTATCTTAAGGTTGTAATAATGCTGACGCCAGTGGCTGTGATGAGCTTTGTTCTTCACTGAGTGAAATTTGGTTAGTGTGACAGCAAAGACACAAATCGAACATGGAGATGAACTAGAGAGGATTTACTGAACACAAGGAGAGACAGAAAAGAGAAGTGAAGAGCTTGGATTGATTTGTTGTTTATTCTCTTACTGTAGGTCATAGCCTTTAACGATAATCTGACATAAACCAGAGTCTCTGTGGGACCATAATGTTGTGTCAGGGACACGACACTATTAGCCAAATTAAGCAAAAACACCTTGCATAAATTGAACAGAAAAGCCCCATGTGACAAAAATACATAACCCTTCACCTAACCCTAACCCAGTCCAACCCACAGAAAAACCTAACAGCAGAGTATATAAGAATAAAACCACAAAATTGCGTTGATTTTACATTTTCTTTCCTCACTCACATCTTTTTAATTTATTTGTAGCAAAAATTACACATTTAATAAAATTATTGAACTTTAACTGATCATTTTCTGGATTTTCTCCTTTTAATTGGGCTTCAGGATTTTAAAATCACATCATTGTGGAATGTTTGTGCAACACTCAGGAAGAAATCTATCACTGACGAGGCACAGAGATCAATTTTCTGCACCTGTGGGTGAATAAATGCACCAGAATGCTTTGCAGCCACAAGACATTGGGTTTTGAGTAAAGACAGCATGTGTTCATTGTGGAAATCCCCAGCTGATGAGATGGTTGATGAAGAGGGATGGAGTCAGTCAGTCAGTCATTATCTGTAACAGCTTAATCCTCTGGAGGGTCGTGGGGGGGCTGGAGCCAATCCCAGCCGACATTGGGCGAAGGCTGGGTACACCCTGGACAGGTCACCAGTTCATCGCAGGGCGGGGATGGAGTTTTTCCTAAAATAAATTAAAAAAGATACTATTATAAAATGTGTGCGCATAATGTAAGTGTTCGGTCAGTATATTAGGGATGTAAAGATGTTATCATATTTTACTGACATAACAAAGACCAGTACACTTCATCATTCACTGAGCTTCTTCCAGCTGGGGATATTGGCTTTGGCTGAAAATATCCAGCTGCTGCTCGGCCTCCTGCAGATCTGTTTGGTCTGGATATATGAAGGTTAAGAAGTGCAGAAATTAAGAGTCACAACCAGATATATACACATGCAAAGACACACTATATTCTGTAATGTTGGCTTGTTTATTCTGAGTAAACAATTCAAAATATTGCAAAATATAAACACTGAGGGTTGGACAAACGATGGTGTAATGCACCAGTTTATAGGCTGGTAAGAGACACATGGGAGGCCAAAACACACACATCAAAACGCAGACACACATATACCAGATTATAACCATTGTTTTGTTTTATACGTTGGCTGTAGACTTGCTCACTGAACATATTTACACAGAGAAATGGATACAGTACGATGCCAAACACAGCAAACACATAAATATATTAGGAAGTCACTGATATTTCAAACATACTGATGATTACTGTTGAATTCTCGTATGTATGAGAGCTACCGTTTTCCTTGTTAGGGAAGAAGGGCCAAGTTCAAGTTCATGTTTATTTGTCATTTACATTACAGTACACTGTTCAGACAATGCAATAAAATGCTTTTTTTAGAAGACTGCTTAGCTCACTACAGAGATTTCACATTGTCTACAGAGAGTAGACAATGTTTCTATGTATCTGAACTTCATCTGGAGACCACAGTGTTGTAGTTTAATAAATTCCCATCAGTAAGTGAGATATTTCTCATTTTAAGTTTAACCTGATGCTCATTCACGTGTGCACAGTGTTTTCAAAATATTTGGAGGCTTATCATATTTTAACATATGGTGTCACAAAGGTAACTAAAATAAAGAGATTGGCTGACAATTGTCTCAGGTTCAGACACACAACCCACCACTGAAGTGACTGGTAAAATCATGTGTCCAGAAGCTGCATTTAGAGAACTTTATTGACTATACAGGATGTCTCCTGGGTCTACACATGCATGTTTGTGTGTGTGGTTTCTGTAACCATAAGATAAATAACTGTCAGAAGGCCATTTAATAGACTTAGGCTATCCACACAAACAATCTCTGTCAACACTATGGTTTACCAAACATTACATGCCTTAAACACATGTCACATGACCAGGGAGCTGATAACACCACTGGACACATGAATTACATAGCATCTCACCTCCTGAGAATGTAGTGAGTATCATATAAAAATGTAACTGTACAACAGCTGCTACAGAGACATTTATCTATATTTAAGTTATGTCTGTCAAATCTGCACTGTACAATGGCTCTTCTTCATTAAGTGAACTGTATGTGTATAAATCAATTTTTGTTTGGCTTATAGTATAGTAGTGGAATAAAATAGTACACCGACAATTAAGTGTTTAAAACTAGTTAATTTTCAACTCAAGTTTCATTATTGTGACAGCTGTAGTTATTTCTGTGTTGGGATGCATCAGGACACAGTAGCACTTCCACTACAAATGATATGTAGTCCAAAGTGTCACAGGGGCTTATGGTTATGGTTATGGTTAGGGTGTATCCACAAATATTATGATGTTTTATATGTTTGACCCATTTCAGGATCCACTGTAAAAACCTTGACTTTTATGTTGTTATGTCCTGCTTACTCAACCTTTAAGAAATTACTTTTAAGAAACTCAATGAGTGGTTGGATCACAGTATGTCTTGATGGTCGCTTGTATTTACTGTTGTCCTCTTTCCACTTGTGATCCGGTTGCCTGAGACCCATTTTAAAACCCAATGTAAATAGAACCTGAGACTCTGTTAACATCTGGATACAAGAGCTTCCTCTCTGCTGCAGAGCTCATTGCTTTGTAGTGCTATACCCAGATGCACATTGTGTAAAACTATATGAGAAGAAGTAGCAAAAGCCGTGGATTCAAAACCCAAATTGTACCAGGTGTGCCATCTGTCTGTTCAGCTGCATCAGCAAAATAGAAAGACTTTTTGGGAGCACAATGAGAACGGAACAGATCTAGTTTCCTTCCATGCCAACTTCCCCAGCCAAAATGTATATGAAATATGACAACCTTTATAAACTCTCAGGCTGTTGATAAGATTTGATCATTTGACTGTGGCTGTTAACTGTTTTGCAGACTTTTGTGTGTATTTCAATGCTGTCAGTGCAACTAGATGGACATCATATAAAAGAGGAAAAATCAGAAGAGAAGATAATCCATTTATATGATAAGAATATTAAAGAACTTGTATTCTTCCAGATATTGATTTTTTTGCTTTATTTACTGTCTTTCCTCAGTTTTTCTCCCTACTTTTTTTCTTTTTTCTGTCGTTTCTTCCTCTCTCTACTTTCTATTGTATCTCTTTGTCTGAGTTTTACTTCTTTCTGCCACACATCATGTTTCCTGCAGTGTTCATTGAATGCAGCATCATTTTGTTTGGTTGCACTGTAAAGTACCTGAAGCAATACCACACACACACACACAGTCAAACACAATGTAGATACAATGTGTTTCCCAGAGGAAGAGAAAGAATTGAGTATTTATTTGCATTCACATTCCTCTGTCTATATTTGTTTCTTCATTGCTGTATGCATATGCATTTCTGTGTGTTTTTATTTATTTTATGTATTTTGTGTTTGGTATGTGTGTCTGGACTGCATTGTCATGCGGATATAAACACAATTAAAAAGAGAACATCCTAACAGGAAGCACAGCTTTCAGGCTGTCGGGTTAAATGCTGCTGATGCTGTCAGCTGCATTCAAACACACTCACAACAAACAGCTTCAGCTAACGCTTCACATATGCTCACAAACTGTTTCCTGCTCCAAGTATTAAATAACAGGTTGTGACGTCCTGAACAGGAACAACTGAGTGGATAATGCAGAATTTCAAAGTATAATGAACTTTAATATCATGTAAAATACTGGAGTAAATATGGGCTAAGATTCCTCTTAAGAATAATGTCTAGATTCTTTTAAAATATATATTAATTGTCAATGTTTACAAATAGTATTATTAGAATTATTTCCAGTGCATTTTGAACTAATGGGCCAAGGACAAATCAAGGAGAGATTTGTTTAAAGTCGGGTCTACACTGTGTGGTTTTGTTCTGTCCCATATGAAAGATGACAAAAGTAGTGACTTTGGTTGTGGAAAAACATTTGTCCTACATAGTCCTATGTTGCAGAGTGACAGAGGTTCACAGATGGCCGTTGTCCAAAGAAAGTCTGGGACAAAACTCTGACATTGTCATAAATGTAGTTTGATCATCTCACAGTGTGAAGCTGCTACAACCTACATTTACTAAACAACCACTAGAAATTCAGCAGCAAATTTATGTTTATGTAGCTAAAAATACTAACCTCAAGCTTTATTAGCAAAATTGTCACCCCAAGTTGGACTCTTTTCTGAAGTAACGACCAGGTCCACATTTTCCTCCTCCACTTTGGATTATTTTTCTGTTCACATAAAAACCACTATTGAAACAGTGAGATCATAGCTTAGCTTCAGTGTTTATAACTACAACGACACAGATAGATTGATAGTAGATTTTATCATCACATACATCCCAAGTGTTCCCAAGTTCATTAGATCCATGTTACAGTGTAGCTATCTAGTAATTTGTCTTTTTTGTTTTTTTCAGCTGATATGTTTGCCACATGGGGGGTGGGGGTGGCTCAGAGTTTCTGGGCTCGTTATGTCCACATGGCTTCTCCTTGGCCTCATCAAAAGCAGACAGATTCGGGTCGAGCTCATTAAATGTCAGATTTGGCCAAAATTTCACAGTTAGCACCAAGACCCTGACTGAGTTTTTGATATGACATGATGAATGTTTGTGTGTGAGACTGTAAAAGGAGTTCAGCAAAGTGGATGATATGGATATGCAGTGTGGACACAACATTAAGGGTAACTTCAAATGATCATGTTGATCTCCAACCTCCTTCCAGGGTGGTGGTCCTGGGGTAAAACTGTTGTTTAGGTAACAGACTGTACTTGACAGTCCAGAGCGTTATTGAGACCCAAGCTGAAGAAACTGAAAAACTACACTGAGATTTCACTCACATGTGAAGCCATAAATCAGAGAAAGACTGGGAATTCTGCAGGGTCACTAATTACAAGACTACAACTAGATTCCTTTTGAGTGATGTTTCTTTTTTTGAGTCTTTTTATTGTTGGTGTTTATGTGAGTTTAAGTTTGAGTTTGATCTCCACATAACTGTTAAAATCAGGTTCGATCATCAGATTTAAGGATTTAGTGAATGAAATTCAGAGTAGGTCTGGGCTGAAAATGTTTTGATCAAAATGTTCATAGCAGTCAATATTGATAATTTTTATGACAAATGTCAAATCATTGGCTGATTTTTAGTTGAAGACGCCAGTTTGTGGTTTTAAATTATTCTTAAAAGATATAAGATGAAGGCAATGTAAAAGACATAACATGTAACAAGGCAAAACACACCTGTAATATCTTTTCATTTTATTTATTTTAATTTAATGTAAAAATTATTATTTATGGTTTTAAACTATTCTTGTCAAGCAGTGGAACATTTCAGAAATGTAGAGAAATTAAAATTCAAAATTATGATAATGACAAAAAGTTTTTTTTGCAACATCATAATATGCAGGGGTATAAATTAAGTAAAACAACAAAAATATTTTGTGATTTATGTGATTTAACAGCGACATTATGTGGACATTAAATGGATGTATTTTGGACGTTGAATGGACTTTAAATGGATGTATTTTGGACATTGAATGGACATTAAATGGATGTCCTTTGGACTGTAAGTGGACATTAAATGGATGTCTTTTGGACATTAAATGGACTTTAAATGGATGTATTTTGGACATTGAATGGACTTTAAATGGATGTATTTTGGACATTGAATGGACATTAAATGGATGTCTTTTGGACATTAAATTGACAATAAATGGATATCTTTTGGATGTGACTGTGGGTAGTGAGTATATTAAAGTCCATCTATTGTGATTCTTTAGAGTTTGTCGGTCCACATCCATGTTGGTTTTGGGACAAGAACAAGGCCGTTATGACATGCAGTCGCCCACTGACAGAATGTCCAGTCTTAAAGTGAGTAGGAAGCCCACCCACTTAAATTGTGTTGTGTATTTGGACTGACTCAGTGTTAGGTTTGTTCTGTCAAAGACTAGAATGTACCCCAGCTGATGGAGACCTAACCCTAACCCTAACCCTGTCCAGTCGAAGAGCTGTCCAGTCTTAGAGCTGATCTTTAAGTGGGTATTATTCGCGTAAAGCAGGGGTGTCCAACTCCGGTCCTCGAGGGCCACAATCCAGCATGTTTTAGATGTTTCCCTCTTCCAACACAC
>JAPQRN010021806.1:14618-32704 GCA_037367275.1 Coranthus polyacanthus | reverse complement strand
AAGAAGAAAGAAACAGAATAAAACTAAAATAACAAACAAAATTAAAAGGTGCAATTACTTTATTATTAACAGTGTAGTAATAGCCCAAAGTTGCATTATGTTCTATCACCACTCAAAAATGTACAAAATCTTTTTTTTTTTTTCAAATGTTCACATTAGTAGAATTTCAAAAATATAAAGAACAATAAAAACCTAAACCTAAATAATTAAATAACTTAGGTACAAAAGACCTAAAAATTGTGTTCCATTAACAAAACAACAGTGTTGACATTAGTAGAGAATAATAAGTTGGTGATAACTAATACCTTGGTTTTCTCAGTGACCTCAGCCTTTGACCATCAATATCTAATCAGTTCATCCTTGAGTCCAAGTCAACGGTTTTTATGAAATTTTGTGATTTTCTGTCAAAATGTTAATGTTTCCGTTTTAAACAATGGGGACCAACCGACAGACTGTCGATACATCTAATAAATCATTGTAAACAACATAAATAGAGAGATAAACATATATTTTCAAACCCAGTCCAGTGCTCATCAACACAGGACATGGGGCCCATTTAGGGAGGTTTCCTACTGAGATGTCATTACAGATTGTCCATTGATTGTTTAAGGAGGAAAGGTTACAGTCACTGCAGTCGCCACATTTTGAAACATTGCTGTGCAGCACAGTTCGTCGTCCCTCGGGGTCCCCCCTAACGGCCTGGGGCCCCACGTCATTGCCTGCCGTACCTCACTGTCTACAACACTGGGCCGTTTTTACTCAGTCTGGTTTAGGTTAATTCTGGTAAAGGTTAAGCAACTTTAGCTCTTTGGCTAATCTACCATTACATTAGTTGCATCATAAAGAAATCACTAGCTCCTCAGTGGCACTAAAGATGTTAATGGTGTGATACAGAATTGCTGAATATGAACTTAATTCCTAAGGATACTGTGCTGCCTCCATGCATATTAACTTTACTGCAAATGTCATCACTAACTGCAATGGAAAAAAAGTTTAATTTGTGATTATTTTAGCTTAATAATCAAACTTTGGAAAGCCGCAAGGTCCATTATTCTCTATGCAGGGTGTAACTAAGAGCTCCAAAAAGTGAAGTGTCATTCAAAACGAATGTAAATAATTAATGATTTGGGTGTCAACAGGTCAATCTGTAAAAATTCTGGTGTATTTACAAAAATGCTAATTCCTGTCTATCGTTTTCATGCCTTGGCCCAATGTGTGACAGCAAGTCAGAGCCTGTTAGAAAAGTATCAGTACTGACTGCCTGGCTCTCCATATCCTTTCAAATGGTGTTGCCATGACGATGCCCTGCTTGTCGTGACTAAAAGAGAGAGGAAGCTGAGACACTATAGAGCTGGGAGGCTCTTAGAGAGATTGTCCATTTCTCTCTAAAATAGGGCAGGTACAGGGGAAGAGGCGTGGAGGGCAGGAGGGAGCAAATTAAACATGCAGCAGAGAAACGAAGAGGCTCCGAGATGAGCTGCCAGTGGACAGGAGAAGTGGGTGTTTTGTTCTCATAAAAAATTAAACTTTTGCTCTGATGCCGAAATAAGAGGCCCAGAAACTGGAAAAACTCCGACGTAATGACGGATTTCATTATTCATGTAGAAACGCCAATGAACTTGTGGTTCGCAGAGGTTCATGTGGTACAAATTCTGTTTTATATGGAGAACCAATTCAAACAAAAATAGAGGGGAAAAACAAACATAGATAATGGTTGCAGCTGTATTCACATAACAGAGGATGAAACAGCAAAGAAAACTACTAAAATTCCATTTCTTTTCATTTCATTCATGACACTCCATGTGTTCATGTTGGCTATATTCTGCACAGGACCTGCTATAGTTTTGTTTTGCCCTGACCAATCAGGAGTAAATGATGTATCCTTCCTGCTAGTAAGTGCGTTTCCATTCACGCTTTTTTCATTTTCAGTTTTAGCATGAAAAATCCACTTTGGAAGCGTTGAAAGTTCCCTAGGATGGAAAATGTGATTTATTGACAAAAACAAAATGCAACAAAGTGCAATGAAAACCCACAATCTGACCTCATACCTGAACAACAACATAGGTACATTTCCACCCACTCACTCATTTAGGCCGTCACAGTGTCGTGGATAAGTTTTGGATAGGTAGCCTGTATTTACACACATAGTGAAACTCTCTGTCCACATAACAGTTGTGATGCCAGAACTGTGTTCCAGAGCTTTGTTGATAGACTGACAGAGACTATAGCTTTTTCTTTTATCTTTATTTGGCTGCTCTTTTGCTCTGTCACAGATGGCCTGCCTGTGAGGGATGACATGAGGCCACATCTACTGCCCTATAACGTGCACCAATGCTTTATTAGCCCTTGAGTCACATTTCTAAAGTACTTATCCAACACAATATCGAATGGGGGCAGGTCAGAGAAGCTGACATCAAACACTGATTTGATGGGGCTTGCTTGGCTGTGAGGCAGTGAGCCCACCAAATGAAGCCTTTGTATTGACACCTGGGCCTTAAGAGGGCCTCCTCACTGCAAAAACTCTAGATCTAAGTGTGATAATTTGCACTTGTTTTTAGTATAAATGGATGGTCCTTAGACATAATTCAAGTAACTCACTTGCTTTGTGTTGATAAGCAACTTTGTGTTTGAGTTATACTTAACTAGATGACTCTACAACATGCACTTCAAGGCTAAAAACCTTATTTTAAGCATTTTCAAGACACTTGTAATCTCAAGCATCACCTCTGGGTGATGCAATGACATTTGAGTAGGATAAGGAACACCTTTATATAGAGGTAACACTCTCATTGTAAGGTTATATTCTTTGGATGATATTGAACACTTTAAATGGTAGATGAATTCACTGTATTGACCCTGTGAGTCTGAAATTGTTAGCTGTTTTCTCAGTTGATTCTGTTCAAGACTGATGACTTTTTCCCCACCGGAAATAGTCCACGGGGGGCTGTTTTTGCTCTACACAGTTGTCAGTTCTTTGGTTTCTGAATGCAGATGGCTTTGTTAGTCACAGAAGCAGAACATTTTAAGATGGACGTCAAAAGCCAGTTATCAAGAGATCTGTATCATTCCCTGGGTTCTTGCTAACAAATAACTGAGAGAATTTTCATGTTTCCTGAGCAGATGATCTGGGGATTATATGTGTTTTTCACCTGGCATCATTATTAAACAAAACCGGAATTCAAGGTTCTGTTTTAAAAACTCAGAGAAGCGTCGGTTACAGTGTTTTCATAGAGATTTATTCACTAATTGATATAGTTTTATGATGAATTTATTGGATATTTTTTTGTTTCTGAGCTAGAGCTACAACTCCATTTACTAACTTTGTCACTTTTCATGATTAGCATTCTTTAATTTCCATGCAATGCATTGTGGGACAATGGGGCCCACCAACTCCGCTCTTAAAATGAATTTAAATTGCTTCGAATGTGATTTTCTTTTGTCGTCATCTAACCTGCATGAGGTAAATTAGCTCCCTGCCACAGCATGGTTCTAAACATTCTCAGAAGTCCTCCACAATTCAGAGGCAGCGTTTTGGTGCTGGAATTTTTTTCTTCTCATCTCTCCTCCATCTCCACACTCTTAATGAAAGGGCATGTTGGTGGAAGATGTCAGTTGCATTAGCTGATGGCTAGCTGCACTGACTAATTTCCCATCCAGAGAGATGAACGCGTCTGCAAAGGACACACCTGCCAACACGGCTGTCAGCAAGTGTGTGAAAGAAGTGGGATAATTGAGCTGAGCTCAGAGATCTAATAGTGGAGAGGAATGCAGCAGCATAATGGCCACTTTGCTCACAGTGGGACTGTGGCAGGAAAGGCACAGGACTTTTCTCTTTAATCCAAGGACTAAGCTCCTGTATTTGGATGTCATTAATGAGACAAGACATTATGAAATGACAAGGACATGACGTGCCAAATTACCATCACCATGCAGCAAATGTAGCAGTTCAGACCCTTTGATTATTGCTATTTGGGCAGGCCAAACACTGGAAAAGCATTTGGTAAAATAAGTCTATGACTACATTTCTGACCATGCATGGAACCTTTGCTGAGTACAGATATGTGTTTGAATATTTGGGTTGACCGACAATCAAATTCAATCAAAGATTCCACTGCCAGCATGACTGACTGCAGGACATATTGCTCGAATAACTTTGTGATATCCAACAGATCAACAGTAACCAATTTAAGGGTTGGGGCTACTTTTAAGCCATGTTTGAACTGATGCAGTTTAGGTTGGATGCTAAACACAGAAACTAGAAGATGTTCCTTTTCAAATGAAGTCTAATACATTACAATACGAAACCTTAAACCTAAGCAGAAGTTCCATAAAAGGGTGGGTGTTAAAAGCTGGAGCCAAGAAATAGTAGGTTTTCTCTTGACCTTAACTTCAAATCATTGTGGGTGTGTCATATTCCACAGGTTGGAAAGAGAGCATGGAGAAGTCTGAGAAACTGGCAGAAAAAAAAAAATGTGCAGGGGGCTGATGAAACCCAGGGCTTGGTGGCAATTTGATCATCGACTGAATTTCAGGAAAGCTAGAAAGCAAACCAAGAAAATCTTAGCTGTATGTCCAGCTAGTCAAAGAGTCGGCCAAGGCTGGAATCACTCGAACTCAAAAACAAATAATCAAACTAAAAACCTTAGGAACCACCAAGAGTGGAACTGTACAGGGTAATATCTTACCATATGATCCACTGTGCATTGTGCCACAGTGTGCATTGATGACACATCTGTAATTCTAATGGTTCCACTCAAAAATGGAGGAAACATGGGTTGTTGACTAGATGGCACCAAGGTTCCAAGTATCCTGAACAAAACTGGTTCAGGAATCAGAGTTAATTTGGTGGAAAAGGCTTCCATGGGATATTTTCCCCTAACACACCTTTAAAAGTCTGAAATTCTTGGAAGCTTGGAGCCATCCAGGAAACCAACCCACATTTCCACTAGTTTTGAGCAAAACCCTTGCAATTACAGATGTGTCATCAATGCACATATGTCAAGAATGTGTCATCGACAGAAGGTGTTGCACAACAGATCATAATATGGTAACTATGAAATATGGTTTCATCATCAGCCCAGTGCACATTATTTTTCCCACTGGTTTCTGAGACTGTTGTTATCTCCATCCTCTGTTTCCAACCTGTAGAGTATGACACAACCACAGCAGTTCACACTTAAGTTCAAGGGAAAAGCCACTATTTTTGGTTCCAGTTTGGGAACCAATTTATTTTTTGGACAAAATGCTCTGAATCGTTCTGAATGTATTGTACAAATTAAAACGGAACCCATTCCATTATTGCAGAAAAGTGTTACTCATTTCACTTGTATTTAAGGTTCACAAACCTACACAGTTGTATCTTTTTGAATCAAATTCTGGTTTGAAATTGGAGAATGAAATGAGGTTAGACCAGAGACAAGCACCACAGTCCATTGCTTTCTCGATATTTTGGTTGATTTGAGCAGAAAGGACCTTCTTTTTATCTTTGTTTTCTTAAATTCCTCCAGATCTTCAATGCGGCACAAACAAAACAAAATTTTGGACATTCAAGCAACAGGATTATGGAATTTTACATTAGTACCACAGAGGAATCGCTTCATTTTCAGTTTGTTTGTGTATATATTACGTGTACACAGGGAAGAAGATGCATTTGTGTGTGGAGGCTTGAACCCACCTTTGGGGCTCTCTTCAAATGAGGCACATATGCTGCATTAATTAGCTTCAGCTTCACAACTGAGTATGACAGGTGACAAACAGGCCCCCCTTCCCCTCCAAAGTAGGAAAAAAAACCCTCTTTCTCCTCTCATAACTCACCTCCTACTGAAAGTTAAGTGAACCTCTAAGGTTCCGTCTGGTTTTTCACATGATGAAATAAACGGGGAGGTGAGGAAATAGACAGGGAGGTGTAATGAGGAGTGATTTTTCCCTTCACCTGTGACAGAGATCTCATGTTTTTCATAAACAGTTGAAGTTGCATGGGGTTACATTTTAAGCAGGTCTCCAGGTGATCTTTTATAGGAATTGTATTTCTATAAAGTCACACCTTTCAAGGCACTTTTGGCAGGCGGCCAATCAGAACCCACTGATAATTTTATGTAACAGAGCTTCCCCATGAGGTATTTGTTTACAACTTCTACATTAACATCCCATTAAAATATTTTCCAGAATTTCAGAAAATAAGAAGGAAAAATGTTTCTACCATTGTGTCCTTGTTCATTACTAATTAAAATGTACACCAAAATACCCATATTTCTCAACCTTTAAATGAAAGTGCATTCAATCACCAGATGCACACAGCGCAGTGAGACCATTTCAAATTAATCCAAACTGTCAATCATGCCCATCTGTTGCCCATTTCTCTTACCTGAACACACTGTTACACCTCAGTCATCAGAGCAGCCTCTCACCAACTGCTGCCACTAGAGTCCTCCAAGCCTTTTATCAAACTTCAAGCTACGATTGTCAGCCAGCAGTATATCTAATGGCTTGTTTGCTCACTTGACTTCTATTTGGTTTAATTCAAAATGAGTAAAAACTAACAAAGCTTTTTCTAGAGACAGGTCAGAATCAAGACCCAAGAATCATCGAGTCTGTTCACTTGAATTTTAGAAGTGACCTATTCTTTTGCCCCATGGTCCCCCAAGTAAATATTGGGTCCATTTTTTTTCAAAGGTCACATATCTTCTGAAATGTCATTTTTTTTAGACATCAGGAGAAAATTAACTTTGTTTTAAACCTGTTTCTGTCTCAGCAACACATTCGCGTGAGATCTGCCAACACAAATCTATTCTAAATAAGACCAAAAATGTCTTCTTGTGAAGCATTTTGTAATGCCCTTCTAGCTATCTAATGGTAGTTACCAATACAATACATGAAGCCTGTATTAATCTACTTTCATCCATTCATTCAACCTATCCTACAGCACCCACTTAGGAGACAGGAAGTATATACAACTTCATACCATTGATCTTTGAATTGGCTTTTCTTGATCGTGTGTGCTGTTTCTTGCAAGGTGAATGACAAGGCATCATTGATAAACTAGCGTAGTAACAACAGCTTTCTTTGCTGCTATTTTTACATGTTTGTTGGTCCCTTAGGAGTGCTGTGGTGGCTCACCTGGTGGAGTGTGCACCACAGTAAAGATATTATTATAGGCCTTACCACAGCCATCTTGCTTCGATTCCAGCCCAGGCCATTCACTGCATATCATCCCCTCTATCCTCTGCCTTTCCTGTCTATCGCTATACCGTCACTATCAAAATAAAGAAGAAATTCCAAAAAATAAATATGCATATGCATCATTATTTGTTTCCTCCATTGTTTAGACCACATTGAAATGCCGCGAAAAACAGGATCCCATGACTTGCGCTGTGTTTTTGAATGCTTTTAGCACAGTCTGCATTGGGGTTTAGTGTTGCCATGACAGCAAGTCTTGCAACTTTTCATCTGAGACAATTGTACTGTTTCTGTTAATTTGGCTGGGCCAGTGTTGGTGTGGAGGACAATAGAACAGAACAGTGAAAAGAAGCTGAATCATGACTTCGGTTTCTTCTTTAATTTGCATTTAACTGCGGCAAATGCTCTCTTCCAAGGCTCTGGTCACTCATATGTACCATTTTATACTATATATTACTTAAATTATTATTTATATTTCTATACTATTATTTATCGTTTTACTATTTGGAACCTCTACCAAGGGTTAGGGTTAGGGTTATAACAGAAGACCGATAAGGCCAGAATGCATGTATTAGACCTCATTTGAAAGGGAAAATCTTATAGTTTCTGTGTTTGGCATGTTGCTCCAAAACAACCTAAACCTAATCAGTTCAAACATGGCTCAAATATTACCCTAACCCTAATGGTTAGGGTTGGGTTAGAGTTGCCAGTGATCTGGTGGACAATAAAAGGTTAATACCAGACTTTCATTTTGCAAAGAAATTTCTATTAAGTCAAGTCAGTTTTATTTGTATAGGCCAAATTCACAAATGTACCTCTCTGTGCTTTACAATCTGTTTGGCATACCACACTGTACGACCCCCAGTTCCTACAAGGACAAAAGTCCACCACAAAAACCCCTATACCTTCTATAAACAATACATTCAGGAGACAAATCCAGTTTTCTTTTGTGGCTTTGACACAAAGTCTCGTCATAATGTCAGCTCTATGTAGAACGCAGCAGTTTTTCTTACTCTTTTTCCGACACCATCCATGCATGTAAGCTGGTCTGAATTTCCTTTGAGGCGAGGCATGGATTTTGAGGCCGACACCATGCACTCAGGCTTGCTAAAGGATTTTTATTATCACGGCAGGTATTTGTGACACCTGACAGAGATTGTGCCACAACACTGCACCTCAAAGACGGCCGAAATAGTCTGACAAAGCACTCACAGAGGAAGCGCGATAACAAAAGGAAATGTTCTGCTGGGGCTCCCTCTTTGCGTAATGGAACAATTTTCTGATCTTTTTTTTTTTTCCTTCCATTTCCATTTTTAACCAGTTTCATTATCAAATCTGCAGGACTTAATGACTGTGGTGACTAGAAGCAACAATTCTGTGCAACAATGGTCAAACATTACAGAGCCTCTGAATACCTTTTAATAACCACTTTGCAGGCTGGCTGGTAGAAATTAAAACCACATCCACACTAATGTAGCACATTTGGAGACATATCTTCAAACACATGAAGTTACTTATTCAAATAGCTTTAACAGTTTCAGTTGTAATTATTCTACTTATTTAATCTGCATTGGACTCCTTCATACCACATTTTTGGACAATAGTCTAGAGGTCTTCACAGGTCTACTCAGTTGTGCAGAACCAAGACCTGACATGACCCGGGACCCGAGTTGGGATCCAGTCTAATCGGGTCAGGTGGGAACTCATTGTACTTCCGTGGGTCTCGGGTCTGTTTGTCAGTATGCCCAAGTACCCAGGTGGATCCAAACAGACTCGAGCTTGTAGCTGCCTGTGAACACATGATGCATCACAATCACTGTGAAAGAAAATGAAGCAAGAGACACGTCAAGAGTAAGGAAAAATGTAGAAATAGATGTGTAAGAAACAGTTACTCAAGGAAAATGAGTACAAAGCAGTACAACCAATTAGCACGTTTAAAATCTGGACCTGTTTTATGCAAATATTCAGCAAAGATGAACAAGCTAGAGCTGTTAAGTACATCTCATGTATGTGTAATTAAAAAAGCATAACATAGCATAGCATAGAAATCGTGCATAGGTAAACGTTACCCATTGGCGGTTTTAGGTCTATAGCGACCCCTGGCTGTTCTAGTGTTAAAGTTGTTATCATTTGCTCTAGGTACTGACAGCACTTATAGGTTAGGAAAAGACACCACGTCTTGGATTAATACATATATTATCGATATAGATATTTATAGATATTTGTCAATATTTAAGCCAAACCACAATCTTTTCCTAAACGTAACCTTTATTGCCTAAATTTACAGGAGTCTGGATGCGAGCTCCAGTCTCTGATTGCAATTTTTAACAAATCCACCATCCACCCCAGTTACCTCCTGCCTACTGAGGAAAGATGGCATCCTTCATGACAAATTACTTTGAGATTATACTTATCTATGGTTTGCAGAAACATTACAATAGCAACATTTTATTCCAGCATTTGAGTTATCCGAACCTGGTCAGGAGGAATATCTGTGGGTGCATGCTGAGCCATGCACAGACCCCTTCTGTTTTGTGTTGTCTGAATCTGAATCTAAGCCGACTATAACCACTACCATCACAGTAGATTCTTGTCCATCATCTTTTTCTTATATTAAAGCTAATCGGGTGAAAAATGAAAAGGGAAAACTGGAGATGACTAAGTAAACATGATCCCTGAAATGTCAGATTAGATGCTCATAAATAAGTTCTTAATTGCACCCTTTTTTTGTTTAGGATTAGTTTATTAGTTGCCTCAGATACTCTGTCCTGGATGCTGTATATTCATGCAGGATATATAGAACACTTAATGACTCTTTTCAATTCATGGAAATAGGAAGTCGCAGTGAGGTAAAGGTCCGTGTAAACAGCTCATCTTTGATTCTGACCTTGACCAGAGAATGTGCTACAGTCTGTTTACTGCTTATATGGAAATGTAGCCATTGTCTCCGGCTTCTTCCCCAGGATTAGCCCCTCATTTCCTTGGCACAGTTCCTTCACACAGGGCTGTGTCTTCTGTGTACACAAATCTACACAAAGCCCCTGATGTCATTTCACTGATACTATTCTGCCTCGTAACACCAGGATACACACTGTCTCTTCTGTTGGTATTATCAAATGTGCCAAGAGTAGGGAAGACACAGGACTTAACTTAGACAGTTTTCATTAAATCTGCATGTGTCTTTCTGTGATTGTGACCTTGACGTGTTGTTGTTGGTTTTTTTTTTCCTTTGTGCAACACTTATATACAGTTTTACTTCAGTTTCTGACAAACAACAAGATAAAACAAAAAAAGAAGCCATCGGTAGTGACAAACCTATGGGAGGATTCAGAATCACTCCTTGGCTTTAAGAGGAGCTCGTTGTTCTGCTTTGGTTCCCTCTTACAGCTCACATAGCACCATTTTCGATTGCAGCAGGCAGTTGTCTTAAGAGTAAATTCTCTAAAAGCACTGGTACACTACACTACCTGCTCCAGCCCCAAACAGCGCTCAGACATAATTAGCCACCAGCAGTTGAAGAATGTGGAGTACTTTGCAGCTAAAGATCCAGATATTTTTCTCAGTGGTGTAGAGACTAACAGAACTAAAGGCCCATTCAGTGGGTGGCAAGAAGCAGAACTGAATTACAGAAATTGTGTACGTACATAAGTACTGAATGGGTAAATTTGTACCAACCTAAACAATGGCGATATATCAGTGTTTGCTTTACAACTCATCCAAACTGCACCCATTACCAAAACACTCTACTACAGGTTGCGAGAGTCAGTTTGCCTTCATCAAAGTGTTTGCCAGGGGGGCTGCACATGATCATTTCTGTAAGTGTATGAAATAGTTGAGGTGTAATTTCAGGAAAGGTTTGAACTACCCTCATTTGAACTACCCCATTGGGTTTTAGACATCCATTTTGAAGCTTCGAGTTTGCGTTTTGGGCGTCGCCATCTTGGCTTCTCTGAAGTGGAATTTGTGATATTTGGGTGAGAGGGTGGAGCTGCTGGAAGAGTGAAGCGCGATGGGTGAAACTCACCAACTTAATGCTACCGCTAATGTACTGACACGGTAGAATGGAAAACTTCATGAAACATTTGCATTACAAAATGTTTTGAAGGTCTTGTTAGTGTAAGTTCTTAACCACTGCCATAGTAGAGGTGTTTGTCAGGAAAAATGTTTTTTATTCAGCTCAGAAAATCCAACTCTCCAGGCGAGTTAGCTGTCAAGCAAAGGAAACATCAAAGCCTGGTCTATTAACCCTAATATCTTAATAATGAAGCAATAATTTACAAAAGGACCACCACTACAACTTCCAGACCAGAAAAAAATGTACCAATGTAGTATTTCTGGAGAGAAGTTCAGTTGGAGGCAATTGGAGCCAGTGTCCATCAGTGGTATTAGACTTTAAGATACTTATGCACTGGCTTTAATTTCAAGCTGTGGTTATTGCCCTTCTGCTGCCCACATCCACCATTTTGAGCAATTTCTCTTCCGCTTTCTGTCAAGACACTGATCCATCGTCTTATAGAGGCACCAGACCAGTCATTGGTAATTAACCTATTCTGTCTTATAGGTATGAGGATGTGTTGTTGACTCATACCTATGTATGTTGACTTGAAAAACATCACTCTTATACTTAATATGAATACATTTTCATCCCAAGGAATGATATGCTACACATGGTTCAATGTCTTTAACTATCACTCATTTTATTACATGTAAGGTAAGCTTGAAATAATTATTGTCTGACTCTGAAGCAAATCAACACTAACAAGAGTGTTCTGTGTCACACAGAAGCACAGACACACCAGGCTGCTGGTCACCTTCTGAAAACACAAGCATAAATCCTGGGGAGTTTTTCAGCTGCCGTTGAGATGACCGAGGCTGGAGGCAGATCAGTGACAGCGGGATGGGAGGAGCGGGTTGGCCGGGGTGCAGGGGGCTGCTGATAATCACGCGTGAGAGGGAAAAAAAAGGCCAGCTTGGTTCTACTGGGCTGTTTCTCTTTTTTTCCAAACAGTGTCCCCATTAACAGGACTGATGTGCATCTCTGCAACGAGCTGCAAACTCATTTGGCCTTGGGAGCCATAGAGAGTCCTCAATGTCTTAGGATAACTCACTCCGGAGACCACTAAAAGCCATTATTAGAAGGTGTTTATCGAGCTTGCCATGGCCTAGATACAGCTTAATATCCTGAGAACAGTTATAGCCCATAATTATATTACATTTTGGATGAAGACTGGCTGTGATTAGATAAATGATGAATTCCTCTGTCAGAAAAAAATAGCTGCAAGGTTCCTTGCAAGAGATAATGTACTGTTGGGTTGTTTTTGCAAGGAGTTGGAGTTTCCTTTTCATGACTCTGTTGTTTGGTAACCAAACTCAAATTGCTCACACAGAAAAAAAAGATTTAGATCACACAAGGACAGACAACCAGAGATACCAAAAGATAGAGGGCTGTTTTAATCAAACAGTGACATTTAAGAACTAAACTGTTTCCTACTTTTCAAAGACAAAACATCTGAGACATGGTACAATATATAGTGATCATAGGGCATAAGACTTTATCTGAAGCAATTTTTATTAAGAAATGAAGTGAATTTTATTCCTGCTTAGCAACACAAAGAACACATACTAAACCTACTATTCATGTTTCTTTGGCAAATTTTGCAGAAAGAATTGTTTCACATTTGTTCACTATTAGAGTGAGTGTTATTACCAGTAGAATCTTATTGGTCTTTTCCACAGTTCTCATTAAACCTACGTAGCATTTCTGTCAGTGCATTCAGTTAAGTCTCCTCTCCCTTATGGTGAAAATTTTTGGATGATGTTTGGTACTTGTGCTCTATTTGAGTCCTTCCCCTGAGCCAAATCTCAATCTCCTCCCTGGGCAGAGAGTGACCTAACGTCTGTGGCCTATGAATCTTATAAAGGGATGTTGTGGTATAGGTGCAAATGTACAGCAAGCAGCTGGCATTTTCAGAATTTCTCCAGAAATGTTTGAGTTTTGATTATTTTTTGCATTTCTCAGAGGTTCAAAACAAGACAGCTTGGACCGATTTTGTCTGCAGACTTTCGCAAAATATATTTTTGTAATTATATCTAATGTGCTGCATGTGGTGTTTTTAACAGTGTAAGTGCTGTTACATTTTTAAGGTTTAGACAAAACCTTAAAAAGATCACCCAGAGGACAATGACAGGGGGGTTAGAAGATCTGGACTTTTCAGACAATCTTGTGTTTTTATCACACTGAGAGAAAAAGTAGCTACTTTGAGAGATACGGTGCAAGAAGTAGGACTTAGTATCAGCCGGGAGAAAACCAAAACCTTACACAGAAACGACAGCCAAATAGACCCAGTGATATGCCAGTAGAAGAAGTGGATGAATCTGTCTGCCTGGGCAGCACGATCAACAAAACAGGAAGTACAAACAAGAATGTGAGATCAAGGATCAAAAAGGCTCAGCGAGTGATTGGTCGGACACACACTAAGAAAACAAGCAACATTCATTACCAAACAAGCTCTGGACTGGAATCCCCAGGGCAAAACCAAGCGAGGCCCGCCCAAGCAGAGCTGACGGTGAAGACTTAGAGACGAGCTGAAAGCAGGAATAAGTCAAGTCAAATTATGAGTCAGAGCACCTTAACTCATAACGTAATAAAATGCAATACTAATTACATAATGCCATTTTTATTACAGTAATGGCACATTATTATATTATCAGGTTTTATTACATTTCCCATTACATTATGCACAGCTATTAAATTAGAGTTTTAAATGGTACCACTTTAGCAGCATTATACACTGCTGAATTAAGAAAAGAAATATTTATCTAGACCTTAAAAGTAGACTAGATACAAACCATCCTTCATTTCCATCAAGTGTTTGCCTTGTTGGTCATTTTAGCTCCTGACGGTGGCACAATAAATTACCATGTAACATGAATCGATAGCTCTTTCTGTGTGGAATGATCCAACCTGTACAGCCATACTCAACTCCATAAAGTTTTCATCATCAGCATTTTACATTTCTGCAAACCACAGATACATATACTGTAATCTCCACATTTCCGAACCAAAAATAGCTACACGTTCTCACACCCAACTCTTAGAGCATCGTTTTTCAACACACGGTTACGGTTCAGTTAGGTTTGGGCATAAAAACAACTTGGTTAGGGTTAGAAAACAGGTTAGGGTTAGAGAAAATAGACAAATAAACACAGCGTAAAATGGGGCACAAACCCTTGTCTCCTGTGTGTAAGTCCACAAACTATGGTGTTTCACCATAACCACCACAACCACCTCCTATTAAGGTTTTTGCTACTTCATGACACCTGGCCAATGTCATCAATTTCTGACATCTAAGAGCTTACATTGACATCTGTGTGCTGAAAATCGATGCTATAGGACTATCCCGGGTGGTGAAAACAAACCAAGGTTCGTGACCAGGCATCCATATGTGACAACTTGGGAGGAGAACAGGCTCAAAATACACTACGCTTGGTAATCTTCCAAGTGAAGTGAAATGTGCACCTGAAGTGGACTGACTGCTAGTCAGCTTGAGGCAGGGCATCAAGAAAATCACAAAAGATTTCCCATAGAAAATGTCAACGAAAGTGATGAAACCAAACATTAGCTCATTGCACTAACATAGGAACATGGTTGATACTTTAAACGGGTCACAAGACTTGATCTCATTTGCCCCAATCTGTGTTTTGATATATCGTATGGTTTTTACATATATTATGTATGGATTAAGCCTGTTTTTGCAGTATGAAAGAAGTAGGCATTTAGGAGGCACGACACTGGTCTTATATGTTATTTTATTATTTCTCTTGTGAGTCTGACAACTTAATGGAAGTATGATGTGACAATGTCATGACTTTGTTTTTACTCTGTTAATATTTTTACTTTATTTGACCGGTGTTAGCGACTTCTTCCATCTTTTTGGGTGTTTTAATGACACTGCTGTCTTGTCCTGTTTAAACACTTTTTTGACGTTTGGAAAAAGACTCAATAAATCTTGGGCCGAGTCACTCTGTATGTAAGTGGCGTAGTGCGCTACCCGAGAGGCGAAAGATTTAACTGACATTTTTAAATAGGTTCAATGAATAGGTTCATTGGGACTTTAATTACATTCACTCTTTAACCGAGTGTGTTGTGGGCAATGCGAGTGGATCTTGACAAGCCAATGTGCTCTTATGACACCCCACCCACATACTGCTGCTGTATTGCTGATTGCCGCTCTATCTGCAGGCAGCACGGGCACACCACTGAAATCACTAATGCTTAATTAGCAGATTAGAAGATCCAATTAGGAGATCTCCTCTGTCTCAAATCAAGCCTCTGTCAACATGTCCAATGAAAATGAGATACTCGTTGCCTCTTTTGGTGGCCATTTTTCCCTTCCTGCCTAAATAACCACTCATAACTGATGGCCATGTGCTTTGTTTAGGACACCTTGTTGAATTAATGGTTAATATTTCAGACACAATTCAGAGGTAGACAGTGTGTCAGTGTTGAAGGAAGTCCTAAGCTCTTATATCAACACTGTATAAAGACATACATACTGCAAATCCTGAAGCAAACATGGATAACAATGAATATCCCAATCATCCTTTTACCACAATCTGCTTTTAAACTGAAAATGTGTCAGTTTTATTTGTTAATGCCTTTGTTGTTTCATAATTACTGATTATAGTGGCCCTGTTGGTTGTTATACATCAATCAGCCATAGGTTTAAGGAAGGTCGTCCATCTTTATTTCTGCAATAATAGTTCTGTAAAATCAGAGAGAAGTAGATGGAAAGGATTTGTTTGCTCCAAGATAAGATGCTAACTCATATTAGCTAGCTTAGCACACAGCTGTTAGTGAACAAATATAGTTGAAACTGAAAAGTTAGTTAGATTTGTTTTAACTTTAAATGAGCCAGTTGTGTAACAATTGATACTGAGCAAATACTGTATATCACATAAAAGAAACACTAGTGACATTTGGTGCAAGGCAGAGCCACTATTTTCTTCTTCTAGAGTCTTACCTTGGAGAGTTTTTATTGGTCAAATTGTGTTGTTAAGATCACTGTCAAATGCATGTTTTATTCCGTTTTGTATACTTCTCTCTGATACTTCACAACGGTTATTCCAGAAATGTTCTATTATTATTACCGTCGCGTCCACAAGGATCTTACAAGGTCTGTCTGTCTGTCCGTCCATGCCTGTAACTCAAAATCTGCAACACAATTCAACTTGAAAATTTTACACAAGGTAGGTCTCTATCATATCTCAGTCCTCCTCAAAGATGGCCAGATCTGGATCCATATTCCAGAACCTTTCAAAGGATTCTTCACCATTGAGAGATAGGGCAGTTTTGGATATTTTTGTTAGTTTCTCAGAAATGAAGGCAGTTATTGCTCTGAAAAAAAAAAAAAAAAATCACACACATGCACCATTTCTTGCTGATCCAGAAGAAGATTCAGAACTGAGAGCATACCCTCATTTAATTTCTACAGTATACAGTACAATAACACGGTGGCATTGATGGCTTCATCTGTGAATGAGCTCCTCCACACTGTTTAATCCATAGTCTGACATCTCTTATGTTTTTGGCTTTGGAAAAATTGAAAAATGTTGGACATTCAGGTTCTGAATGTTCAGCATGTTCACTTGTCCTACAAGCATGACCGGCCTCCCACGCCTAGTTACAATTGCTAAGATAAGATTTGATAGTGGCTGTGCTGAGGAGGGGATGAGCATAGGGTGAAGTCCAGGATCTGCCCTCTGTGTTCAGTAGCACTGAGCTTCTACAGGCAATACTAAGTAGGTTATCATTTTCAAACTCATTGATCCATTCTGTGTCTGTGTTTTGTGAACAAACCTTATCGAGGCCTGCTTTAGCCAATAAGTCTCTGTAATTTGGCACAGGTACCATACATTTTGTAAAAATTAGGCTCTATGGACATATGGAAGCTCTTTCTTTTACTCTGTTTACTTTGTTCTTGTCTTTGAATCAATATCAGGAGCTGCAGTTAAAGGATACAGAATGTCAGAGTGATCAGTCAGACGTGGACGGCCAATTTCATCTGCAACATTTAAGGAAAGGCAATTACTCAAATTGCCTTAAATGTGCACTCCTTTCATCGCTAAAACAATGGCCTGCACAATTTGAAGTTTGACTCCCGATGTGAGATAATGACACGGATGTACTGTATTTTACTGGATGACAGTAATTGCTCATAAGTAATACTCAGTGATGTGACATGCAAATTGATTTATGAGTGCTTCAAGACACTGACAGTAAGTGTTCTACAGCTGTCATCCACACCGTTCTTTGGGCTTTTAAACAGAACTTTTCAAATGTGGAACCATGACAACCTCTTTTTAATTTTTTTTGTTTCATTTAGAGTCAAAAGTTGTAATTTCAGCTTTTAATGTTGCTGCAAAAACTTGCCAAGGTCATGACGTAGCAAATGCTTTTTTGAGTGACTTCAAATTTGGTTAGTATCATGCAAAGATCTTTGCAGTGGAAATGTATCAAAATGGTGACTTTTTATTGAACGGTGTTAATGTAGATAAGCAATGAATGTTGATGTTTCGCCACAAATGGATCAATAGCGCCCCTACATTTGTTTTCACCTATACGTACCAAATTTGGTAGGCACATGTATCAGGTCCAGACTTGAAGAACAGCTTCTTGGACCCTTACCCTACCCTCCACCATTTTGGTTTGAATATGCAATTTTTACCCCCTTTTTGCCATTTTGAGCTGTTGTTTCACCATGCCAGACAGTGGAAACAAGAGGTGAAATTCCACTACGTAACATCCAAAAACGGGGCAGTCTTGAAGACCTCAACTGTGGCCAACCCCAATGTGTGCAAAAGTGCAAGGGTTCAATGATAGCTGCTTAAAAAATGCCATCTCTAATAAA
>JAPQRN010021806.1:0-14518 GCA_037367275.1 Coranthus polyacanthus | reverse complement strand
AACTGTGGCCAACCCCAATGTGTGCAAAAGTGCAAGGGTTCAATGATAGCTGCTTAAAAAATGCCATCTCTAATAAAGAAAAGATGGGACAGACCGATAATGTATCTTTAGTAGTTCATTTTTTTTCTCTTTCAGTTTGACTCAACTCTCCGTTTGCTTGTAACCCTTCTGATCATGTGAATGTTTGTTTCTTGACCTAAATGACTTGTTTGTGGTGATGTTGGCACATTCCCAGATCTGAAATCTAACCCTGGTTATATTAAATGAGAGCCATTAGTATCATTTAGCACAGTCTATTTCTGTCAGTGTAATCAGTCATTACTGCAGCCCCGGCTGTTTTTTATACTACTAAATTGTTCCCACAAGCACAGGGGATGTGCTGCATTTTAATAACTTACTGCATTTGCAAGGAGGTGGTTGGGGTGGGGGGCAAACAACTTACTGATATGTTCAGAAGAAAAAAATGCTTGCACCCAAATATGTTATTTAATAACATTTTCTTCTTATGCTGACAGTCCTGCATTACTTTTTTTCAGAGTGAATTTGCCCTTGTAAATTAGTTCTATATACCTGTAAACATCATTTCTAGGAGACAGAGTTGCATTATTGGCCACCAGAGAGCCATTATGTTCTTTTGAAGAGGATTCATATGGATTTTGTTGTGCCAGGGCTTTTATTTTCCAGCTTTGCCCTCAGGCCAAATCTCTTCTTAGATAACAATCCACCTCACCAGGTATTTTGGAAAAGTATTGACCACGATTTGATGAAGTTTGCTGTGAATAGTGACGGGCTTCAGCAAAAATAATTCAGATGTTTGTGGTGACTCTAGGCTTTGATGTGTGCCGTGTCATGCTTGGATTGACAGTTGTGTTTCACAGCTCATTCACCTGCTCAGTTGTACTTTGTGAGCTTCTGTTTATTGAATCAACCCCCGACAGGTTGACAGTAATGTCACTTCATGCAAATGTTTCATGAAGTTTACCGTTTTACTGTGTCATTAAGTCGGTGTTGGTGTCAGCTCATCCATCACCCGTCACGGTTCCCCAGCTCCACCCTTTTGTCCAAATACAGTCACTTTTAGCTCCAAAGAACCAAGATGGTGAAGGCCACTCTCGAGGCTTTAAAACAGTAGTCCAAAAATCAGTGGGGGATGTCACTGTGACTATGTTCACTTCTTTTACACAATTTCAAATCTGAACATGGGGATCTATGGGGATCGACTCACTTTTGGAAGAATTTCAGGTTTTGGAGCTTGTGCATTGGCTTCATTCTCAGCCCTGGAGGTTTCCGCTTGGTTAGACAGTTAAATTCACAAGACCATGATGTAGTTAAAAAGGATTTAGAAAAAAGACTTTTGTTGGGAACACTTTGATATTTCTGTTCCTCTTTAACCATTACCTCCTTGAAATTCGTATTAGCACAAAAATCAGTGCTAGACACTCACGAATGATTCTCTGCAGCCACTCAAGCCACCCTCAGCGCCCTGACCACCTCAAATTTACATCGTAATAGGAAAGTGTGTTAAAGCAGAGCTTTAGCGGCCTGACAAGAGTGAATTGGATGTCAGAAGGATTCCTGCTCACTTTAATTGAATCTGCCCAGCACTAAAAAGAAAATCTGAAGTCAAAATAACCTATTAGATCTATCAGGTAATGTTTTGTTGGGTTTGACATGAAGCACTGCACCACAGCCTCCCCCCTCCACACCTTCCTCCTTTATTGCTGCAGGTTGGGTAATGCAGGAGTGTGATTGCAGGTGGAGGCCGATGATGTTTCTCTCTGTTTCTGTTAATAACTACCAATCTCTCGCTCTTTGTGTTTCCTTGAGCTCACTCAGCAAAAGAAAAAAAAACCTTTGAGTGTTGACTTTAGGTTTAGTGACATCCTACAGCTAATGGACAATGTAGGCTGATGGCTGCTTTACATGAGCGGATTGCAAAAAATGTTGTAAAAAAAATTACTTGTTCAGTGTCCTGACCTCACTTTCTCTACCGTCGCCACGCTCTTTTCAAAATAAGCTTTTAAAACCGACATTATCCTCAAAGCAGTTATGGTGTAATGGCATCTTAAAAAGCTAAAAGCACAAAAATGCATCTGTTATACATACGGTGTTGTATTAGAGACAAAAAGTGCACAATTAATTCCAGGCCTCATCTCCACTACCTTTAGCTTGATTTGATCCTCCATCCCCTCCAAAGCATTTTCCTATAGCACACTTCGAGCTATTGATGAAAAAATTTGCTCCTTCTTTGTGCTGTGAAGGACCAATCACGTCCACAAACAGATATTAACTCAGGGTTGTCATGGATCCCTACACCTGATCAATAGCTTTCACATAGCATTAACGCCAAGGGCTTAGACGCTTGTTGTCCAGTCCAAAGGTTTTTATTAACTTAGTGCCTGCTCTGGAAGTTAAAAAACATTCACACTCTGTTGATTTTTGTTAAGTGCATGGTTGTGTTGCTTTCTCCTTCAGATGTTGTTTTAATGCGTTATTTAATTTGACAAGAATAAAACAGATCTTGTTGATTGATTTTTATTTTTTCAGAGTCCAGCAGGAATATGGTTATTCTGACTCTGCCCAGAATAATCAGATGTAATTTGAAGATTTGTTGCTTTCAGTTTGAACGGTTATTGAATATTCAGTCATAGAAACAAAGAAAAGATGCCAAAACTGGAGCACGATAAGAATGCAAAAACAAGACCGAACAGAATGTGAATGTCACCAACGTGGACTGGAAGTGTTTGAGTGTTTGGTCTCTGTGGTAAAATGATGGCTCCCACCAGGGTAGAAGCATTTTTATTTGACCAAATCTGTTGGTTTAAAACACAATGCATATGAATTGCAAGTGAAGTGGGAAAAGGAGATGTTAAGGTTAGGTTTAAAAAATGTTAGGGTTTTGTAAATGTTTGTTCTGGATAATTTGAAAATCCCAGGCTTGAGTCTTTGCCCATTTCTACACAGGGATCTGTAATAACATTGACATTTTGTGGCATAAGTGAAAATGATGTGTGTTTGACACATTCTGTTTAAGCTAAGTTGCTAAGGTCATACTGAATATTGTTCGACTCCACGATCACTGTATTGTCAGGGTTAACAAACAAAAGGTTTAAGCTTGTAAAAGTCTCCACAACAGACATGTGAAGTCTAGCCTACGCTCTCAGATATTATAATTTCCTTCTCACAACATCACTGAATTCACCATTAACTATTCCCCTGAACAGGTTTTTAAGTTGGTATATGGTATCATTGTAATCCTTGAGCCTCAAAACACAGAAGTGCACATCACATACGCTGTTATTATCATGGTTGGTTCAGGAGATATGATGGAAAATATAGATTTTTTTTATGGCGGGAAAAATGGCCTCAAGGCTTTATTTTGATGGCTCCATTTCTGAAAATATTGAGGCCTTAAACTCTGTGTGTACCAAGTTTCATTCTTTTATGAAAAAGTGAACATTTTTTATTAGGAAAGATTCCTATTGGTTGTATCAGAGGATATGGACAAACAACAAACATTAGAGTCGCTCAGATTGGGATACGTGTTTGTAAAATGCTTTGTATGGATGCAAATATTAGATTTTAGCTTGAGGAATCCATAACAATATTTTTTTTTATGCTTTTCAGCAGTTCCTACTGTACCATCTGAACTTGTCACTGTATGGATTATAAACCACATGTCATGTCATTACCATTTCTGACAGGCAACCACATGGACAAATGTCTTGGGTGGTTAAATCCTCTTTGCATTTAGCGTGGTATATGCTGACTTTTTTAGTTTTAACCCTTTCATTTCAGACTCACGAGCTGGAGAGGGAGCACCCAGAACAGTGGACCATGCAGTGATTGGAGGAGTGGTGGCCGTGGTCGTCTTCGCCATGCTCTGTCTACTCATTGTGTTGGGACGCTACTTTGCAAGACACAAAGGTACAGCAACCTGAAAATAAAACTTATATAATATTGTTTTGCACATCTGATCACACCTAATCTCCATATTGGCCTCTAAAAGTAAAATGATCCATTCTACCTTTTCTTCTATACAACTCACTTCGGGTCACCGGATCAAAAACTGATTGACCGCCATTGAGTGTCATACATATATTTTCTGACATAAGATCCTATGGGGCCTGTTTATTCTCTTCATATGTTAAAACAGACATTAGAACTTAGATTAATGTCTGTAATAAACACTGTATGCATACATACAGCAATCTAAAAATTGTATTCAGAATGAGTGATGACGTTAACATCCTGTAGTGGTGCTGTTATTTGTGCAGTATTTGCTAATATCATTTCTCAGGAGCAGGATGTTTACCTCTAAAACACAAACTGTTTCTGTACAGACCTCATTCTACATCTGTTTATTTCATGCAGAGTCTCCTATTAAGCTCGCTGATGGTGAATTTAATTACATTTTTCATGCAGTCTTACCGGATAAGAGAATACATCTTGTATGCTGCCCTCATAATGCAGAAATAATTTGAATCTATAGCAAATTTCATACTCGAATACGTCTTAACGCAGGAGGAAATGGAATTGGTTAAATAAGGAAATAGTGTAAATTAGGCAATTTGAAGGTGTGAGAGACTCTTTAATGGATGCTGGACTCCTCCATAGATCACGGTGTGTTCAATAAATATGAACTGTGATGTCTGGGCACTTGTAATTTTTAAACTTCGCTGAGGTTTGTGATATTCTCAGTAGTGTACGTGGTAGGTACACAGTCAACCAATACAGATTGTGGTTTGGGATCAGCTGCACCTTAGACCTGGAGGTCAGAGGAAACTAGAGGTCTACATTGTGGTCATTCCATTCAAAATCACCGGATTTCAGGAACGTTTCCCGGGTCACCCCCTAAGATTCTCCAAAAAACCTCCCCATGTGCTCCTCCATTAGACTTAGGTATAAAACCCAAATATTAGGTCTCTACTTTGAATAGTTTTGAAAATACAGCCCTACAGCATTTTGTTGAGCGAGCCTTTCTGTCCAACTTCTGACATTCATTGCTCCTGACATTCATTGATAGCTGTGAAACTTTGCACCTAATCCTTGGACAATTTGTTCCTGTAGAATCCAAAAAATTTATCAAATCAGTTCTATCTTATGTACTTTTCCTCTTTTGAGAGCTTCTCACACAGACGTCAGGTTAGATAAAACACTCAAAGTTTTATTCCTGTCATCTAGGATCCATTAGGTCATGTTTATGCAGTAACCATATTTATCCCTGTTATAGGATAGTCTCCACAATTTTCTAAATTGCCTGTTTTCATATCCTCCTTTGACCTGGTGGGCAGTTAACTGTCATTTTCATATTTTCATAGAGCCGATTGGTGATCTACAACTTGGTCCAGTTATTTTTGTGGAACCTTGCAGTAGCAGTCCCTAGATTTACCACGTACAACCAAGACGAATAGACCTAAAACTCAAATGTGCTTCATGATGCAGGCCCCAGGTCGCTGTACAAAACAGGACTATGGGGTTAGCAAGTGCAGCAGTTATACAGCTGTCACTGTCTTTGGCATCAAGCAGCCGTTTACTGTGGTAAGACCTGATCGAAATGAGGTTTCTCGCGTCATGGTAATAAGCCCCAATACTTACTAAAACACAGACAAAAGTAATTACCATAATGGATTTTGTAAGCCCTCTTAAATGTTTCACATAAATAATTCACACTTTTACCAACAAAAATGTACTTTTAAAAAGTATTTTAGGAGAGATTATTCCAATTCAACTTACCCATGGACAGTGTATAGCAGACTGGTAAAGGTATGTGGGACGTTCCTCCCTGCAAGGGCCCAGCAGGGGTCACTCATTTTACTAATACTAATACATTAGTCCCAGTGGGAAATGAATGCTAATGCTATAAACAATATTTACAGAAAGGAATGAAGAAATAGCATGTGCACTCTTTGAAGGAATGTGGAGAAAATTTGCACAAATTATGTGAGTGCTACATAGTTCGTGCCAATATTGAATAAACTTGTGCATTTAACGTGTGGTAGAAAACAGAGCCATGGACACAGGACAGCACACAGGGTGTTAATATTACTTATTTTCACATGTCTTTGTGTTAACCTTCTGCATACATTCACTTTGTTAATAACTTAATTAACACATGTCCCAAATCTCACCCAATGATGTGTAAGAAATTTAACAGTTTCTCTCACACTAACACATTCTTTCTAAGAGTCAACTGGCAAATGATGGTAAACACAATCATTAACTTTACTACATCAGAGAACTGAGGGTTTAACCTTGGGTTTTCACTGTTATGACAGTGGTTCCATTTGTACCATGGCAAATCACCATGATAACTTCTGTTCCACATCTAACTGGTAACCAAGTTATGTTCGAGATAACAGAACAAGTCATTCAAAAAACAAATAAATTGTTGCACGGATTGTGAGACAATCTCAACAGAGGAAGGCAAGAGTTACGCAGTGGCTTTCCTTTATATAGCAGCCTAATATATAATCTTAAAACAGAGACTGATTAGAGTAGTTAAAACCTGGACTCGCTGACCTCTTATGATTTAAC
Source organism: Coranthus polyacanthus (assembly GCA_037367275.1). NCBI lineage: Eukaryota > Metazoa > Chordata > Actinopteri > Kurtiformes > Apogonidae > Coranthus > Coranthus polyacanthus. The sequence goes on along the minus strand of JAPQRN010021806.1, from coordinate 7,981 downwards.
AGTTAAGTCTACTTACTGGTTTGAATTGTGCTTTTAGAGTTGTTCTTTAATTGCATTTGTTTAACAGTGCCAGGGTTGAGCTGAAAGAACGATGATTAAATTGTATTACATGCCAGAGACAGAATACAACTAGTAGCACATTCATTTAATAGAAAACACAGTGGTAATTACAGTCAGATGCACTTGTGCCTTAATGATGTTATATTGATCAGAATATTAACTCACACATTCACACAGTGGACAGTTTGTTGCCAGCTTTCCTTCATAGTTTTGGCTGCAGCAGCTGTGTAGCTCTTAGCTTCCATTAGTGTTTTTAAAGATCCAATGTGTATTTAGGAGGGTGTAATTTCAGAACGAGAATATAATACTCATAACGACGCAGTCATTACTGTATAATAATCTAAAAATGAGAATCATTGTGTTTTTGGAACCGTAGAATGAGTCGTTCATACCTGCAGAGGGTCTGGGTCCTCTTTTCCAGAGTTTGCCAAAAGACTTCTTTTTTCTTCCCAGAACAAACAAACCAAACACTGATTCTAACTAAGGCCTTTCATTTTCACGTTTTTAGCAGATACCGTAGGGGGGATAAGGCGAGGGGTATTCAGTTGGGTGCAGTTAGATCCTACTAGATCCTACACACCAAACCTTTATATTCCTCACATTTGTTCGCAATTATAGTTTGTTCTTCTTGTGAGAAATATGCAGCTCTAGGCCTATCCATGTTTGTCATTGGTCATCTGTTGCCAACCTCGTCCCTTTTACACTCTCATAACTACAGTCCTGTGTTGATACAATGAGTCACCGCTATTGACTTATCGTGACCACCGAACCACCACAACAACCTCCTACCAAGGGTTTTGCTACTTAATGTCAATGTCAACATCTCGTCAACATGTAAGGACTTGCATTGACTTCTATGTGGTACCCTGTGCAATGAAAATCGATGCTATAGTTGAAAACAGACACTAAGGGCAGTATGTGACGGCTTGGGTTAGGTTTAGAAAATGTTGGGGTTCGGTAATTGTTTGCTCTGGTGGTTTCTGAATAGTATATTGAACTTGCCTTGTGATACAGACCCTACAGACGAACAGCCTGTGCCAGTGTTTCTTTACCAGTGCTTATGGTAGTAAAACCTGGCCAGTGGAGTCGGTCTGAACTCACACTGCCTGTGTGTGAAAAAATGTTGCCCAGTTACTCATTTGAATCGAGCCTGTCAAGCAACACGTCAGTGGATCAAACACAAAGTGAGCACTGCATCAATAAGAACTGATGCAAGCAGCTTCGGCTATTTCAAATCCAACCCAAACACACATTCCTGTTGGGTTACTTTGTAAAATGAACATTGTATCTCTTTACAATAGTCTACTACTTGTTACAGCAAAAGATATGATAAGGACCCAAAGTCTCAAAGTATAATCCAACGAGGTGAGGTATTTTTCTTTCTGAGATATTGTAATATTCCTGGATCTGTGTCTGTATTTATCTCCCACTAGTACTTGTATCAAAACATTTAATTTCACCACATTTCAGTCCTTTGTGTTTTAACATGGAGCTGAGTTCTGCCTGAATGCCTGGTAACACAATGGTGCAGCAATGTTGTCCTGGGCAACTGTGCATATTTTTTAATAAGGATTCATCTTCATTACAGCCTGGACCTTATTTTTATTTTTTGAGATGCATAACATTATGCCACCAATGTATCGGCTGACATCTGGGAACGCAGCAAAATTATAATAGAAGTCAAACAGAGCAGGGAATATAAACAGGTTATTTGAAATAGGAAAATGATCCCAAAGCTCTAAATAAAGTGGTTTAGATCATCTGGATAAACAGTTGTTTTTTTTTTTGTTTTTTGACTCTATTGTTGTAGTGATGTGTGTTATGATGTTATGATTCTAGTTTTTCGATTATACTCTACAAAATAATTATTATAAGTATCATAATTTTGCTGAGTATAATCTAGATGTAGGCCAAAATACAAGAAGAAAGCTGAAACCAAATGTTCATATGCTGCTGATTCATTCATACAATTAATCCTGTGAGGCAGAAGTTTCCTTTTCAGGACCAGTTTGAAAAGTTCTCTCATGAATTGACCCATATGCATAAAAGAACAAAAGGATGCAAGTAAACAAATTAAATTGAGGCCCGTTTCCCATTTTACGTGCATAAAAAAAACACTGGTGATCACAAGAATTTGAAGTAGAGACATCATTTGAATGTGTTTTCTTTTGTCGGGTGCATCTACACAGAGAATATGAGGCTGTAGACACTAGCAGTTCCTCAGAAACCAAACTCTTTTTTTCACCTCTCATAATAACTTTGCGATGAGAACTGATGTTACCTGTAGGCCTCAGAATGACTTTACATATAGGACTGTATTACACTTCTGCCAACAGGAGCTTTCCAAATGGTTTTAAGTGTATTGTTTCATTTGATATTGACATTAAAAGTGAAACAAAGATTGAAATGAAAAAATAGGGTCACAGTGGGATGAAGTCACTGCGGTTTGTCTCCATATAAAACCTAATTCATTATACATACACGCAAAAATACTCGAATACTTACAATACTTGAAAGACAATAAATATAAATGTTACCTTTGTTTTTTGTAGCTATCAAATTCATAAGATTCATTTTGCAAATCAAATAAATATACTTGTTTTTAGATAGCATTAGCTAGCGAGCTAACAGCAGCTTGGGCGGTTTAGTTTACAAAAGAAAAATGTGTATTTCATTAATAAGTAAATAATTTGAATCTTCTATGTCACCACTAGTAATGTGAAAGATAATTCAATCTAGAATGCGTTTTATTTCAAAATAGTGCTGACAGGAAGTAGTATTGCGTGCGTGCGTAGAACAGATCAGGTTTCCGGTACAGATCTGGTCGTTACCACCGAGTGGCTGCATTAGCATTAAGCTTAAAATAGGAAAGAGCTGTTGAAAATATGTTTTAATATATATATTTATTATCATTATATTAATTTAAAGGTACAGTGTGTCTGATTTATCTAATGACAGAAATGGAATATCATTTTCATAATTATAATAATCTGAAAATAAGAGTTTCGTCAACTTAAAATGATCCATTGTTATGGACAGAGGGTATGGAATTCTAATTATTTTTTTCTGTTTTACGGCAGATGACATCCAGTGTTACAGGTTCATGATAGTCAACCACTATGTTTGAGTGTGGACCAGAGTTAATATCTTCTTCATCAAAAGGAGCTTTTAACAATGGGTTTTCATGTTTTTAGTGGACACCGTCGGAGCGGGTAAGGTGAAGGCAGAGCGTTGAAATCTGCAACTTCAACACTAGATGTCACTAAATGTTACACACTGAACTTCTAAGCAGATAACTGTTTGTTTTACTCCCAATTTTCCCTACAGCGGTTTGGTTGCGTGTTTTGCTACTCAGTCTTGACTGAGGAAGCGTGTTTTCCAGTGGGAAAGTGATGTCAGCGCATACCCTCTGTAGAGACATAATGAACATTTCTTACATGCAATCTAAACAATCATTTTACTGCCCACTGAATGTTTTACAATTTCTCCTCAAGCACTCGTTTATTTTCTCCACGTTGTGCGTTGCCCTTCCTCATTCGATGCAGAATATTGCCTTCATTATCAGCCTCCGCCATGATAGGATGTGAATAAATCTTGTAAATTAGGTTTGAAGTGGATTGCTAGCTCCTTTTTGTGCTGAACTTGACAAGGTTAATTTGAAGGTGTGAGCCGTGCTCTTCTCCACACTCGAGATCATTTCAAAAAGCTGATTTTCATGTGCCAATCTTGACTTAAAAAAAAAGGATGGAAGTGATGTATAATCAGAATATTACTGCTTGCTGGCGTTAGGTTTGTGTAAATGGCCACATGGTGATACATTTGCATAATTAGGTGCTGTGGGATGTGGGGGCACATTTTAATCTTTGGTATCATCTAAGCAGCATTCTATTATGCAGTCCATGACACTGTCCTTCATCCCCGTTCCTCCTCAGGTACCTACTTCACACATGAAGCTAAAGGAGCAGATGACGCAGCAGACGCAGATACAGCCATCATCAATGCAGAGGGAGGCCACACCAACTCGGACGAAAAGAAGGAGTACTACATCTGATTGACGCAGGACCCCTCACTGCAGTGTCCTCTTTGGGACGCGGAGCTGTTTTTTTTGGTGGGATGGAGGGATTTGAGCTGCTTCAGGATCACTTTTAGCGAGTAGAGAGGCAGAGGAGTGGAGAAGAGGCGGGGTTTTAAAGAAAGGCCTGGTTTTAAGCCGTTGTTTAGTCTAGTCTGCAGATGTAGATGGAATGTTTTGTGTGTAAAAAAATTACAAAAAAAAAAAACAAACAAAAAAGGACAAAAATCGGGAGGGGTTTTCGGTAACTAAGACTGGGGTGGGTTCGGGGTGGGAGGGTGCGCCAGACGTTGCCAGAAATCACTGTAGAGAGCTTCACCATTCAACACCTCCCTAACTGCTGGTACGAATTTGATTTAGTTCAACCATTTGCAGAAAATTCTGTGCCTTGTTCTGAATTTTTTGGTTCTACCCATTCGTTGGATTTGTGTTCTCATTTGCATAACCCCCTCGTGCCCCCCCCCCGTTTCATCTTTCCCACTCGTAATTATCAATGTGCTGTTGGCTTTCATATGAGGGTAAAATTACACAGCCACTTTAGTCATTTCCCTAAATGTGTCTGCACACGCATCCTCTCATGCATAACAAAAACTCTTTCCAGTATACTGTGATTTGTCTCAAGCCATTACTCCTCCCCGCTCTTTTCTCCCCTTAAGTTTTAACAAAAATGCATGGAATGCTTTACATATCGTTGTACAAAAGACATAAAAATAGTTTGATGGACTGCATATGCCCCTTGTGAACACGACACACAGCAAACATAATCAAAAAGAAGGCATCAAAGAATATAATTTTTTGCGGCCATATCACTCTGATTAGTTCTTTAGAGCAGATCTACTACTGGTTCTTCACCTCTTAACATCCACTAGATCATGGGCAAAAAATTGACTTAAAACATGCATAAAAACTGATTTTGTTGGTTCCTATGAATACTTGCACACCGCTGTCGAAAATTTGAATAGAACTATATATTTGACCCACGACATCCTTTGTTTCTGTTCACATTATTAAAGCTGAAGGAGGCTGAAATCAGAAGAACGTATTTTAAAATGGACTCCTTCCTTCTGCAGCTCTCTACTCTCTGTCCAAATCAAAAGACTAGAGATAAAGATAGATGACCTGATGCCGTTTCATGCCACCATGGAGTTGAAAACATCATGGTTATGACAAACCATGGAGTAAAGCGGTAGAGTCGCGTCTGACAGAATCTTAACAGTGATCAGTAATTAAAAAAGTCAGTCTCATATATTTCCTCCCTACCTCTCTGAAAACACATGATCAGTCAAAATCTTCTAACCCGTGATGAAATATTCTACAGATTTCAGATTCAGAGACTTTCTACAGCCTGTAAAAAGAGTCAAGAGGAGGTGCAGAAGTCTTGTTTCCTCTCAAACAACTGCAATTAAAATATGCTGAAACATAATTTTTGCCCAATGACACCAAAAGTATTATGCACTGAACCTTTAATTATTATACCAGCCATCCTACAGCAGTGTATTCACCATCTACACTATACTGTGAGTAGGCCACACCAAAAAGGTCTGAACTACTGCGCACACCTCGAGTCAAGCATCTCCGTGGCATAACGTTACTTGAGTACAGCAAACACAACAATGTCATTATGGTTAGTCAGTTTAAACAAAATTCAAACTGTTCCATCATCTCAAAATGCTGCCTGAAGCGACTACACAGAGCTCCTGGATCATTTGAAACTCCTGGAACTCGCCATGTTCCATGTTCCACCTCCCCAAAACTGGATGTACCCAGAATCATTTTTCCTTCTAGGCGTCACTGCTACGACTTGATTGCATTTTCTCTTCTCAAAGTGAGCACTGGAATGGAATTGTGAGCAGGGGTTCCATGAACATGGTGGATGTTAAAAGGTTAAAGAAGTACTTCAGCAAAGTTAAGTTGTTATTTTTGATTTTTTCCTTTGTTCAGTATTTTTCTTCCATTTGGCTGGTTTTCCTAGAGGCGTTTTTTGAGTAATAATGATGAGACTCTTTTGATTTCCAATCTCCTTTCACTCTTTGTCCTGACTTGCAAACAGGAAAACATAAAGCACTTGAAAGTTGTTGTTTTTTTTGGCAAGCTCTCAGTCATGATCAGTAATAAAAGGCTGTTAAAAAGAAGATTTGGCATTGATATTGGCCAACCAGCTGTAGCCATGAGATGCTGGTGTGCTGTACATAGCGTTACTGAGAAGAGAATATTCAGCCTTAACCCAACGCCAAACGGAAACATTCAAATGTCCGTACATACATCCGTTGCACAAAACACATAAAAAGCGGTCCAGTCCTCCCATGAGCAGATTCATGTTTTCCCATAGGCACACAATTCAATGTAAATCAAGCCAATGGAATCACAGCTGTATTATACACTAATCCTTACTAAGAAATATTTTTTACAACTTACTAGAATTACAATGGAGTATCTTTGTGGATTTTATTGTATCACGCTCATTGTGAGTTTTTGTCAAACTGTAAAACAAGCAAATGTTCGGGAAAAGTCTTCGACCTCTGAAATCCTCCGAGAGACGCAGCCGTCTTTCCACTTCCATCACACCTTTTAAAGATACACAGTTCTGCTCTGACACAGCAGCTTGAGTGCTTAAACATTTGGTATTTTTTGCATGTATGTACAGTATATGCTGAAAACCATTCTCGTTGCTTCTTGCTTTATGTATCACCTGCCAAAACTGACTGAGTATCTGTTTTCACAGTACCAGCCGGGGAGCACTGAGGAATGCCAAAAGTGATTAACTGTTTTTACCTGAACATACCACACATGTTGTGCTCTGTGATGTTAATCAATGGCTTACATTCACGCCCTGGCTTCTTAACATGGCAATCAAAGTCTATTGATGGCATTGTTTCTCATTAAGTGTTTGGACAGCAAGTAGCTTGCCTAATGAGTTTCTACTCAATGTGACAGCTGTGAGTGGAATGAGGTCAGGATGGCAGCCTTCAGAATTTTTGACAGGCCACGTGTAGAGTTTTAATTGCATTGCATCTTTTTTAAATATTTCATCCTCAGAAATTGTACCTGAACAGTGGCTGGGAACATCCTCAGCTACTTTTTTTTAAGTTTATTCCACTAATCTTTGGGAAAAGAGTTTAACATTTGAAAATCTGAGACTGATACTACTACTAAAAGCTTGTTTTTTGACAACAATTTTATAAAAATAATTCTTAAAACCAAATGATTAGAGAAGAATGGCAATTAATTGCTTGATTGCAATGATACTAGCCGTTGGCAATGCATGTGTATGGGAAGTATGCATAGCAGCAGGTACCGTTTTTAGTTTTGTCCTGTTTCATTAGAATTGTCCTAATAAAGTCAAAGTCATTATTCTACTGGATTGTAATTTTGATGTTGATCTGGACATGTAGAACTTCTGTCCAAAATTTTGCTTTATATATGGAGGCCAAGAAAGCAAAAACATAAGCGAAAAGAAACAAAACACAAGCAAATGAAAAATTTCAAATTTGGCACAAACCTTCACTTGGACTCAAGGATGAACTGAAAACATTTTGGTGGCCAAAGGTCAAGGTTGCTGTGACCTCATGTTTGTCCATTCTTTTGACTGCGATATCTCGGAGCGCCTTGAGGCTTTAAATTTGGCACAATCGTGGACACAGTGAAAGGATGAAGTGATTAGATTCTGACAGAAGACAAGCTCATGATGCAAGGATAGTGGACGCATCTTGATTGAACTTACAGTTCTTGTTACTTATCGCTTGTGTTTTGGGCTTTTTTTACCACCCTGAAATTCCGGTTTACTTGGTAATCATATTGTAGTTATGGGTCATTTCTGTAAGGCTGTAGGAAGAAGGCTAGCTTACATTC
>JAPQRN010021805.1:0-32725 GCA_037367275.1 Coranthus polyacanthus | reverse complement strand
GACATATAGGGGACGAACAACCATTCACTCTCACATTCACACCTATGGGCAATTTAGAGTGACCAATTAACCTGTTTTTGGACTGTGGGAAGAAGCCGGAGAACCCGGAGAGAACCCACGCAGACACGAGGAGAACATGCAAACTCCACACAGAGAGGTCCCAGCCGGCCGGTGTTGGATTCGAACCCTGGACCTCCGAACCCACTGCACCACCGTGCCGACATGATTTTTACATTTAAATATAAATTATTACAAGCTCATAAGGGGAAGGTCTGTGATTAACACCATGAATGACAGCAAATTGTGTAATTAATTAGTTATTTTTTTTGATTGATAGGCAGAAAACAAATCAAGCCTGTTCTGTTTTCCATAGCTACACACTAGCACCTGATTCTAGGTTTTATTTGATTTCATTCTGTTGATGGGTTTCTTTTTTATGTGGTTTGTTTTGTACTTTGCAACTTTAGCTAGCTTTGTAACTAAAGCTAAATAAAGACATTATGCATATATTATCAAATTAATTTCATGAATACTGACACACTGCTCATTGCTCATCACAAAGCAGCACTGCTTCATTTTGACATAATGGAAAACACAATTAGCTTGCAATGGATTTCCCTCAGTTTATGCACACTGCTTTACAGGCTAAACAGCAAATGAAAATGTGTCTAAATCTGAGCATATGAGGTAATTAAAAATAAGCAAAAAATTAAGAAATTAAAATGCAAACTAAAGGGGAAGTTCAAGAAATTAACATATTACAGTAAGCTGACTCAACAAGGTTGAATGAGGATGGCTTGAATTAACATATACCGCATCTTGCAGAAATAGGAGAGTCTGTTCCTTAAAGTTTGCAGTTTGCACAAAAAAAGTTTGCACAAAAAAAAATCCCATCAGATAATGAGTAAAACATTTGCATTCCAGCCCTAAACCACTGTCTGATGGGTTAGCTGTGGTTTTGAAGCAACTTCCAGTCAATGTAGAATTTAATGGTTGTTAATGTTAAGCTAAGCAATAAAAAGCAATAAAATGAGCAAGATCAAGGCTAAAGTTAAAATAGAAGCATGCCCAACATAGAAAAACACAAGCAGCTCCTATAATAATTAAAATGAAATTACCATATCTGAAGTAATCTGATCAACTGACAACAGTCCCACAGAAATCCCCCAAATTCCACAGTGCTCTTCGATCAAGTTCAAACTTGAATTTAAAGTGTCATATTTTAATACTATGACACCTGGACATACAGTATCATAGGAAACAAATACTGACTGGACACACACATCACTACCTTTGATATGTTGTGTAGGCTATATGATTCAATTCTCTTCAAGTCAAAAAACACTTACATTCTTCCATGTATTTTTTTTTTCAGTTTATCTTATTTTGGTTTAACAGGGACTGTGCATAAAAAAACATCAATCTCATAAGAGAAAAGATGCATTGTACCATATTTAGATAATAGGTAGTTTCCCCCCGCAGTCCCTCGGCAAATGAAGGAAAGTACTGATATGGAAGAGGGATCCTTTCTCTGTGGCTCTTCCTGAGGTTTCTACCATTTTTCCTGGATGGGTTTTTTGGGCAGTTTTTCCTCACTCGAACTGAGGGTCTAAGGTCAGAGGGTGTTGTATCTTGTACAGACTGTAAAGCCCTTTGAGGCAAATCCTTGATATGTGATATTGGGCTATATAAATAAAACTGAACTGAATTGAATTGAATTAAATTAAATTGATTTGTCACAGATTTGGTTGTATTCTAGCCAAAATACAGACTACAGATATTTAAATAGACTATGCCGAACAAGGCATAGTCATGTACAGATATTTTAATTGTGTGACATGTATCTTGTGTAGTGTACACATGTACAGTATGTGAGGCAAATGCTGGCTCAACTTTGGCATTTTGGTTGTCACCATCTTTATCTTTTGGAGCCAGAAGTGACCAAATATGGTTGATAAGTGTGGAGCTGGGGAAGAGTGAAGAGTAAAACTCACCATGATAAATAATTAGCAGTGTGGTTGCTGAGTTACTGAAAACACCAACCACACTGCTAATTATTTAGAGAGAAACCAGTGGACTGGAGTGTTATCTAATGTGGAATGGCCTGCCCAGTCACCTGACCGAAATCCTATTGAACTGCTCTGGCATGAACTGGATGGCAATGTCGGAAAGAAATACCCAACTAGCCAAGAACACCTTTGGCAAGTTTTACAAGAGGCACAGCAAAGTATTTCAACTGAATATTTGGAGAAACTAACTGCTCAGATGCCAGTGAGAGTGTAGAAAACTGTTATAGCTGCTTTTTAGGATTTTTCAATGAAAATAAAGTTTAACTGCTTATTAAGTTTTTGTACAAATACATTTGTATATTTATTTGGTCAAAATAAATCTTCATACTTTTATAGTTTGTTGTATATAAACAATAAGAACATGCATATGTCTCAAAAATATTAAGACTAGGTGTTTCCAAACTTTTGACAGGCACCGTATGAAATAAGGTCATACATGGATATATGAATTATGGGTTGCAATATTCAATATATATTGATAACATATCTTGATAGTGTGTCCTTTAATAGGCAAATGCTGGCACAACATTTTTTTCCTAGCACATCACATAGTGTATTGAAAAATTACCAATATGCTTCAGATTGCTAGAAAAAAATCCTTGGATTATTGCGGGGTTTTTTTTCATTACATATCACAGACAAAATGTATTTAATTTAAGTATTTTTATGTCCTATAGAGAATCTTTCATGTGTAAACGAGGTCACAGCCTGGAGGACATTAATCTTAAAACCTACTTGATTCAAAGTGTCTCTTGGTCCTGATTATGTATTTTAGTGTGTGGGCAGCCCAGCTCACCAGACATACATCATCAGCATCTGTTAAAGAGTTTCCACATCCTCCAGGGAGGACGACTCTGCCATAAGGACTCTCAGTGCCTCTCATCTCCTCCCACTTGGCCCTTTGCCACTGTTAGTACTGTGCTGTTCTCTGCAAGACCAGTCTGTGCACTGTTAGGTTTAAAAATCAATGCTGTTATATTTCCTCTGAAGCAAAATAGTCCAGTCTGTCAGTGCTTTTTGAGGTTAAAGAAGTGGAGCTGCGACCCCAGGGTCATCAATTTTGAATGCCCCAGTGGAGGTGGTATAATCTGGTGCCTTAAGTGACTGAATTTGCTTTGAGAAAGTTAATAAAGTGACTACTAAACTGGAGCTTCTGGCAGGATCACAACAGATAATTTTAGCTTGATAGGGCCTGACCTGACCTGGCAGATTTTAGTGGAGACAAATGCTGGCTGCAATTGTTTTTGTTTGTTTCATCCTGTGTAGTGTATCATAATGAAAGCAAGTGAATCAGATATCAAATATTGCACAACAAAATCAGTAATGGTCTTGTTAGTGTAACTTATTAACCACAACTACAGCTATCTGTCAGGAAAAATATGTTATATTCAATGAACCGAAGCTCCAAAAGTCGATCACCAGTCAATCAAAGCCTGATAATAAACTCTTCTCTTTGCCCTAAAATCTTATGAATGGAGAGATAATTGGGTTGCAGGGTTTTCACTCCAATTCCAGAATGATAGTGGAGTGTGCCAGACCCATCTCCACCACTGGCACAGTTCTAATACACACAGCACAGTGTGGAGATACTGTAGCTCAAGGATGCGGGACTAAGATTAGGGTTGCCTATGGGGACTGAGAATAACAGGATTGTGCAAATTATTATATTCACCAATGTGATTACTGGGGAAGGTATGTTGTTGTGGTGACCTGGCACTCTCTGAGTGCTTTCTAGTACTTTGGTTGAATTTCCAAGGTAGAAAAGTGCTATAGAATGCAAGTAAATTTACCTTTACTACTATCCATCAGTGGCGACTGGTCCATAGGGGCACTGCACCACCTAAAATTACTTAGAGAAGAAGAGCTATTTAAACATAATATTAAACATATTAATTTTAGCAAAAATGTCTCTAAAATGCTTAGATTTGTATTATTATGACTCGTTCTGTGTCCTGTAGTTCAACATTTTTTGAAGTTGTTTTTAACTGTATTTACTTCATTTTTGTGTTAATATATTCACTTCCTGGTCACAGGTGCCAGTCAAATGAGTGTGTATGTGGCTCCTAATACTTTTGGATGAGGCGGTGCTCTCATTGGAGGATTGAAGAATCACTGTAGGGTGCAATTTGTAGTGCCCCAGAGCCAATCAGAATAGTCTTATTTATTTTCTTGTCCTTATGTGATTGGATGACTTTTGCTGCTTTGCCAAGTGGCCTTGAGTCAGATCCAGACAGGTTACAGACACTTTCAGGACCAGAATGAACATAAAGCAGAAGATGAACCAGCTGCCACTGCTATACATACTATGTTCTCATAAAGAATATTCAACTGTAAATCACTTCATATGTGAGTTACAATACACAATACAATACAATAAGTACAATAATTCTGCATAATTCTTCACAGTACCTAACAATACCATTTGAGCATCACAAATTACTATACTGGAAAAGTGGTAGTTAGTAAAAATTATCATGAGGTCAGCTAAAACATTATTATCCATCCTCTAGTCATAGACTGTATGAACAATACAAAATGTATTTTGTCCTGAATTGTTATGTATGTATTGTATTCAAATGTAACGGTATTTCATCACTTCTAGTGTATTGTTTTTTGTTACCTGCCTATGGACTATAAAAGGAAAATTAGCAATTTAGCTTTTCATCTGGTATTTTGATACTGACGTTAATTAATGTGCATTATCCCTATTAAACACAGAAAGAAGGAAAGAAAAAAGAAACAGGACGACCAGCAACCAAAAACACCATTACCAACACCACTCACAGGATACATAATTGCTTGCCTTCTCAGGACACCTTCTAGACAAATCAAAGTACAACAAAGTGATGTTCAGATCAGTACACAGTCCAAATAATCCAGCCTTGTTTGAGTTCTCTTTCTCTCTTAGCTGCTAATGTGCACATTACTCATTCACTCCTAATTGCCCTAAGTCCTTTGCAGACTGCTAATTGCATGGCTCAATCAATATTTAGCTTTGCTTTGGTCCATCATCATAGTACAGCAATCTGTCTTGAACTTGATGAAAAATTACTCCTTTCCAATAATTACTGGCCATCCAGTATGTGCACAGAAACACCTTTTTTTCTTAATGCTGTCACTTCCTGCATAATGCCAAATTTAATTGGTGTCTTGCAATCTGAACAACTTAATAGTGTTTTAGGATGTGTAAGTTAAACAAATAAAATCATACTGAGTTCAGAGAAGCACTAGTTGATATTTAAAGGGGTGTGTCTTTAGTTACTAATTTACTGTCTTATCTGGTATATATGTAAAATATTAGTATAGTTAAAGGCAAAGTATGTAACATTTTCCTAAAAATACAATATCCAATACTACTAACTGCAAGCAGTTATGAACAGGCCCCCGAACCCCAAGTCCAGGTGGGCTGCAGCCAAGGAATTTTACCACCGCGGGCACGTAGACGTCTTTGGGTCTAGAATTGTTGAGGGTGTAGCACAGTTGAGTTAAATGTCACTTCCAGTATCCACTATGTGGTACTAGACAACACCCACTATGTGTCATGTCACTGTATATCATGTATAGAACACACTGTTCAAAATTCATATCAATCAGATGATGTTTGTGCCATGAGACTGACTTCTGACGTTTTAGGGTAGTTTATTGTCCAACAAAAGCAAAGGGAGGGAGGACCTCTACCCTGCACACCCAGAACCCTAAACCCTGAAATGGTCTAAAACAACAGACGTTTGTGTTACCTTTAGAAGTTCTAACAAAATAAATGCTAAAACAAAGACACAGGGAATAACAATTCACGTCCTCATTTTAAGATAATACAGTCTTAATGTTTCTATCCTGATGCTTCCTAGAGGTAAGTTAAATTAGATTATACATTTGTATCATGCATATGGTGAACATGATATTTGTTCATTCATTTTCATTCATTCATTCATTCATTTTATTCTGTTAAATGAAATGATATTAGAGCTGAATTTGTATTATTCATGTCTCTTTTATAAACATGCAGCCCAGTCATTTCTCTAGTGCTTTTATTTTCAGTTTTACAAAACTATAAGATCAGTTTATCATAATGTGTAACTGTGACAGTGCAGCTATACACAAACTGCTGATACACTGGATTTATACATATTTGTTGTACATGTGTGACTTGTCGTGACTTTTTTTAACTAAATAAATCTTCATTTATTTCCAAAATGTTAAACACAACTATGTAGGGGGAAAAATGAGGAAAAGGTTCTCTCTGTGGGAGAATGGCCCTGGACAACCTAGGTTTGGGCTAAGCCCTGAATGTTCACAACATCTGGCTCCACTTCTGGGGTAAAACACATACACTGACACCTCTCTCCTTGTCGCAGACATACACAGCAGGAAGGAAGAGAAAGACAAAGGAGGAAGCATGTGCCTTGGATGTATTTCCCTCTAGAACATTCCCATAGTGTTTTTGCGAAGGTGTGGGGGAGTTTATGTGTGCTTTAGAGCAAAATCACTGTGAAAACTATCAGGAAATACAAATGTTTCTATTTCACAGCTTCTGTCTCACTATTGGTGCTCGCTCTCTCCATTCAGTCTATTGCTCACTCGACCACTGCTCTCTCTGCCTCATTCGCTGAGTGGAGAGGAGGGGCCAATTTTGAACAGTTATGTTTACAAACACAAGACAGCAATGTTACATACCGTATTTCCTCAGTGTCCAGGCCTTTATTTCTCTCAGCTACAGGAGGCACCAGGCCCTTATTTGAAGGAGGCTTGTATTAGACACAGGTCTTTATTTATATTTATTTCTTCCTCTGTTTAATAAGTAGAAATGGTCATAATTTGCACAAAACCTCATTTTGATCTGCTCCTGTTTGTGATGTTAAAAGTACTGCAATGAGCTTTTCCACGAATGCATCACTTCCTCTACTGTTACAAAATAAAAGCCCTCTAGTGTTTCAGAACATAGAAACCATTCATTGCTTAACAGAGCATTTATTGTGTAAACGTTGTCTTCCTGTCACACTATTAAGTTTGTACAATTGGCAGTTTTACTGAAAAAGTAAGACACGCCTGCAGTGACTGAAACCAGACAATAACAATTGAGATGATGATCTAGAACAATGAAGTGTTGAAAATAGCCCAAATATATTATAGAATATATTAAATTAAACTTGTAGAAATGGCTATTTTATTTAACTGGCAGCACCTTACATGTGAACACCAGAAGTTTATCCATGTTATTTTTTTTTATCCCGCCTGTATTTGAGGACCAGCTTTTATTTGTTCATGTCGTCCTCGCCCCCAGCTATTATTAGTGACTTAACTTGTAATTGACTCCTGGTTTTTATTTGAAGAAATACGGTACATTGCCTTTAAGCATCACCGGTAATGTTTAAGGTATTACAACACAAACTTAACCTGTGAGAGGATCAAAGTATAGAACTTATTCAACATGCGCGGAATGCAGACGTCGACGATAGTGGATTTTTAAAAGCTGATACAATAATGATAGTTTGGAGCAGGAAAAAGCTGATAGCTGATTAATATTAATTAATATCACCCCCCAAATTAGGTGGACCAATTTTCCTTCAAAGTCAGTTATTTCAGTGGAGGAGTCTAACATTACTTATCGTCCATTATCAGAGCCAAGTTCTGCCAATACTTACAATAATTGGCCAAACCGATTAATCCAGTTCTTTATGCTTCCACAGCCAAAGAACTGGCTATCTGCTAAGAAAACTGGTTCCAGACCAGCACCAACACTTTGCTTGTTTATAACCTTGTTCATAACTTGCAAGATTGGTTCTCAGCAACAAAAAAATATTAGGGTTTCCCCTGAACTGTGTCATATTGGAAAGAGAGGATGGCGACGACAACAAAAATGTAGAAGTCTGAGAACCCATTGCTGAACAAACTCAGTGCATGGTGCTAATTTAGTATCTACTGAGTTTAAGGAAAAGATAGAAAGTAGCATCAGAAAGAATAAACAGACTGGTTTCACTTGAAAAACAAAAAACAAAAAAATCGAGATGACCAAGATAAAAAAAAATAAAAAATTGTCAAGAGGTGGAGCTGGATGTGATCAGGAATTTCCTCCATTAAGGAGCAACCTCCAGTCTTCCTCATCTCTAGGCACCACAGGGTAGTCAGATCAGTACCCAGAAGGAAGCTCCACGAATGAGCCCAGGGTCCATGACATAACCAGCAAAATCCCAGAAAGGACCATACAAAGTTGGAGCTGATTTGATTAGTCCATTTGGGAACAAATGATGTCCCAAAACAACAGCCTGGACTGCTTAAGCTGGATTTTGGACACTTCTTGAAGGTCTTTGAGGTCCCAATTCCCACTCTCGGTGGGGCGCACACCTACTGATCCTACACACCTGGCCATTATCGGCTTGGGAATATGATGTTACTTTCAGTGATCATTTTAATTTGTTTAGGGAGCAAATCAGAGGGATGGCCTTCACCCTGGTACAGCTGGCTCTTGCATGCTAACAGCAATGTGTCTTACTACTTAAAGCACTCACTACTTCCTAGCTGTCCACATGCACCTACACATTTCAGGTACTTCAAGTGACTGGTCCAACAGTCAACAGATGTCCGAGGCCCTGTCATTTTAGTTCCACTAATTTAATTACTGTTTATAACAGGCATGGACAGCTTCTTATCCAGTCTCCCCTCATTCCACTTCATTCTTAGTTTGGTTTTATTGATCATTGTCCAATAGCTTGCATTAGGAGTACTAAATTAAAAAAATGGGTCCAGTAATGGTAGACATAATCTTATACCTTTTGATTCTCAGGCTTTTATAAATGATCTTGTGACAAGCAATATTCATAATATAAATACTTCCATGCAAAGGTGGACAAACATGTATCTTGTAAAAAACATGGGGTGAAAAATACATCAAGTCCCTGGTTCTCAGCAGAACGTTCATCAATGCTTAAAGAGAGAAATACAGCAAAGACTCACTGACACACTTTTAGATTGATTAGAAATAAATGCCAAGGCCTCGTTTTGCATTTCATTTGTTCCTTCTGCTGACGTTACCAATGCACTTTTAGCTATAGATTTAAAGAACTCGCTTGAGAATAAATCTGAGGCATATATTTTTTAAATTTGCCAGTCCACTTATTGTCAATTACATAACTTATGTTTTTAATCTCTCGATTTGAACAGGTACTGTTCCCAAAGTCTAGAAAACTGCTCATGTAATTCAGTTCAATTCAATTTTATTTAAAAAGCCCAATATCACAAATCAAAGATTAGACTCAAAGGTCTTCACAGTTTGTTTGGTACAATATATAACACCCTCTGTCCTTAGACCCTCGGTTCAAGTGAATAGACCCTCGGTACGAGTGAGTGTGAGTGTAAGCCATTTACATAAAGGTGGTGGAACATCTGACCTCAATAACTATAGGCCTATTTCTAAATGATTCTGTCTAGCAAAAATACTTGAATCATTCATTAACCATCAGCTCAAACTATTCCTTTCTGCACACTCTGTACTAGCAACACATCAATCAGGTTTTAGAGGAAAAAACTTGTTGAAATTCTTGTTTTAAATTATATTTTTACAGCTCTTGATACAAAGAAACAATGTGCAGCTCTTTTCATTGATCTCTTAAAAACCTTCAACAGAATTGATCATGCATTGCTTTTAAAGAAGCTTCATAGTGGTGAAACTGCCTATAAATGGTTCCAGAGCAATCTTATAGGCAGACAGGTGTACGTGGCCATTAGTGATATAAAATCTGAGGTCACAGGAGGTGTCCCACAATGTTTAGAATTGGGACCTGTGTTGTTCATGCATTAAATGACATTGTCTCAGCTGTAACTGGGTGTAACATACATCTTTATGCAGATGACATGATCCTCTACTGTACGGAAGATCCTGTACCCATCACTGATTACGTCTCTTTAGTGCTTTTCTGCTGATTTGGAAGTTGCTCCCAATAATCACAAGCTAGTTTCTTCTCCAGAGCCACAAATATTATTAACATTGTCATCTCCACTAAAAATAGAGATGACATTTTTACTTTCAATTCCATAATCCTGGAATTGAAAGTATCCAGGATTATGGGTTCTTGACAAAGCAAACCTTTAAGTATTATACGTCAGAACTAATGACTCAACTGAGACAGAAAATTGGTTTCTTTCATGGGAATGAACAGCTATCTGCTGCATTGTAGAAAGATGATTATTGAGGCATTCTTTCTATCAGTTTTAGAATATGGTCTATACATGCACTGCTGCAGCTGCAACTCTTAAACTGCTGGATGCTGTTCAGCACTCAGCTCTAAGATTTATTACTGCCAATAATTAGTACCAATGATTGTGAATTGTATGTCAAAGTTAGGTGACTCTCTGTATGGCAGGACAAGCACTGGATTTGATTTATTTAAAAAGCACTGGTCTTTTACCTCCCTACATCGCTTCGTTACTTTCTTTTAATAGGGGCACCCATAGAACAAATGATTTCATTATGCTGCAAGTACTACCTGTTTCTACTAATCTTGGAAAATCTAGTTTTACTCACTGCACCTGTAACATGGAACAGCATGCAGAATAAGCTTAAAGTGCAACTATCAGGTTAAGAAACACAGAGCTTTAATGTGTAGAAAAATTGTCTAAGAACTGGATTTTAAAACATATATGTCCATAAACACTTTAGTGATATTTGGAGATATTTTTGTTGAAGTTTTCAGTTTGCAGTATAAAAATTGGGCAAATTAGCATGACGTAAGAATAAGGAGTTATTAAGTTAGCACACATTAGAAGTATATGGATAACATGCTAATACTGACAACAGTAGGATTGAAAATGTAAAAGCATACAGATATGACAGATCACAGCCTTTTTATTTTGAGTCTAATGCATTGAAGGGACCCAGAGCAAATGAGGAAAAGGAGAAATGACCGTAATAAGGAGAAAAAGGTGTTTTGATGTGGTGAGAAGAGCAGAGCTAAACAGGTGAGCAGCTTCAGCTAACGCTGTTTACACTGTGTTAACACGTTTCTATCACATATTACACAGAACCAAAACCAGGAGGGATTGTCTGTTACTGATAAAACTATTTACAACAACAGAAAGTAACGTTGGGCACTGACACTCACTCACTAATCTCTAAATACAGTGTTCCTGAAACATTTTAACAATAAAATCCAACTGAACACTAATTGTAATAGTCTATATCCCACATCATTGAAGGCAGAGACAATGTGATCATGCGTCTGTCTGTTACTCTTGGCAGAATGAAGCCAAAACTAATGAGCCAATGTCTTTTATCTTAGCGGAAGGGTAGAACAGGGGCCAAGGAAGAGCCCATTAAATGTTGGCACAGATCCATAAACAAAAATGGATCAACCTGCTCAAATTTTTCATGGGGTTTGGTTGAATTAGTGAACTTGGCAGAGTAGCACACTTTCCTGGTGCTGTTCTTCATTTTATACTATTTATACTATACTATATGTAAACACTGCAGCAGTAGAAGATGAGCTCATTTCACTTGGCAAGTCACCTCTAATAATTGTGTTCTTTCTGTTCACTGCCGGAGAACTATATTTCACACCATGATTAAACTTTGCAGTTAATCCTTGGATAAACTGTAGTCCATTACACCACTGTTATGTAAGTCTGTTTATTTATGTAATTTTTTCCCGTTTCTGTATCACTAATTTGTTAAAGTGTTATTTTACCCCCAGTTCTGAGTCTAACTCTACCCACTTCATGATTCTAAAAATTACTACAAAGTTAGAAACAGGCTCGGGTGAATTTGCAGGTGTGGCACACACTCCGTGTGTGACAGGAGTATAAATTAGTATAGACTATAGTTAGAATATTTCCTCCTCTTTTTCTTGCTGTCATACAGTCTTTTCCCACGGGGAACTGAAGCCCTGAACCTCTTAAACCTACCAGAGCTCCCCGATAAAAAGACCCATTCTGTTATTTCGGATTCAAACCAACAAACAAATTAAACGATAGAGGCAGCGGGTTTACGTGGTAAAATCACTACCTCCATGGGAGTCTGGTGGTTCTGAACGGAGTGATATAGCAGCTTCATTTGGACAGTGTATTTTGATTTGTTGTTTGTATTCATATGTGTATTTGTATTTGACAAATTTCCTCTGTTCAGCCACCCCTTGCATTGTGTGTAATGTTCTGAAAGGAAATTAGCAAGAGTACACTGTCGGCAGTTTGACATTAAGGAGCTAAATATGACTAAACTTTGTTGCCTGTAGTGTTTGGAGCATGTCAATTGTCTGCTTTGCATTCACTTTTCAGTCCTGAAAGCAGCTGTCTCTCAGCAAAAAAATTAAAAAATTGTCAACCCAGCAAAAATTATCCAGTCACACTACAGTTACTTTTAAAAGCTCTGATTAGAAGACTGCTGTAGGCCAACTGCATGGCAAAACAGGACCTATGTATACAGGAATGATTAGTATGTACACTGACAATTTCACCAAATATATTTAAACAATAAAATGACCAAAACCCACACTCCCACAGTCACAAAGCCAGTTCAGAAATCCATATCACACTCAAAACTCTGCTTCAGGTTTGTGGCACAAATATAAGCAGACACGCATATGAATATTCATTGTGTATCTTCTCTAACTTGTCTTGCAGCACATAGAACATACACATAAATCATACATCAAAACCACTAACCATATTAGCAAAACTTGTTTTTCCCCATTCATTTCCAATGGGAATGATTGAACCTACACCATGTTTAGAATCTCATGACTTTGAGAGGTTTCAGGATGTGTGTGAAAACAGATCATAAGACTTCATACTTTATTAGGCTCAATCTGTATTTCGATATCTATTAAAGTATTTACTAAATCACAATTTAAGTTGTATGTTTTTTTTCTTTCCACAGAATGTTCAGCTGTCTACCCAGGACACACTGCCTGCCTCACATCACCACGTGGCATCTTCCTCACTGGACTGTGTTCCTGCCATGATGCCACTACTGCCTCCTGACTTTCTACAGTGAGTTTCCCATTGATTCAATTCAATTCAGTCATATTTATATAGCCCACCGTCTGTACAATATACAACACCCTCTGGCCTTAGACCCTCGGTTCAAGTGAGGGAAAACTGCCCAAAAAACCATCCGGTGGTAGAATGGTAGAAACCTCAGGAAGAGCCACAGAGTAGGGATCCTCTAACAGGACAGACATTACTGTTGATATCCTGTCAATATAATTTCATTTCGCAATACATTTAGTTCCTAAGAAAAGTGAAGAGTTCACACAGTCATGTGATTTTCATTCAACCTCAGAACAGCAGAGAGAGAGAAAAAGAGAGACAGTGAGAGACCGAGCACCGGAATATTTTGTCCACATCTGTGACCAAATGAAATTATATTGAGAGGATATCAACAGTAATCTGACACAATCAGATGTTGTCTAGACCTTTAAACTATACTAAAAGTTATGTCAGTTATGTAAAATACTGCCCATATGATGTTAATTTGACTATCAGTAAGGCTTTTCACTGTCTATTTTTGCCATGAGTCACCCAGTTCATGGCACACAAATGAAAATCAACATGTAATGCAACTGCAATGTATACAAGAGGTAACCAGTGTGTTCCAGGCATTAGAGTGGGGGATGCCATCACTAGAGTAGACAGAGGCTCTTGGAAATACTCCAAACTTTTTGTTAAACTGTTACTCTGAGACTGTTTACAACCAGTACACCATATTTACCACAAATGTAGCCAAATGACAACAAAATGATGACCAAATCCCAGTGACTTACAGAATTTGAACTATGAGCCTCAAAGTGACAGGAGTTCCATCCAACTGCCCCATTAAAACCAATCCAGAAAAAAATCACTTTTTACATCACTGTCTTTCCAACTATTTCCACTATTTCCTCTCTCTTATGGTGAAAAGATTTTGGTGATATGAGGTATCGCCTGTGACTGAGAAACCTCTGAATGAATAAATGAACTGAATAATACTATGAATCTACACTATACAACCAAAAGTTTGAGGACAACCCTTATCGTACACTTTTTTGTAGCACTGGTGTGCAGCTGTTTTTTAGGTTTAATATGTTTAATTACAGGGAAGTCTCACTCTTGCTTTCCACCAGGTCCAGCTGTGCCATGTCACAGCACCAACGTGGTTTAGCGCCATCCTCTGCAGGGTGTCAATTCACACGAATAGCATTTCAGAAGCGGCGTGTCATGTCTGTCTGATATCCTGATTTGGTCATTTTTAATAGTTTTTTGTTCTTCAACCATAAATAAAATAGGCCATGTAGTAAAATGTTGATATTGTGATTTTATATGATTAGGAGACGGCACGGGGTGTTTTATTTTAAAAAACTGATTAGATCTGACTTCCTCTTCATCTCATCTGCTCTGTGCTGCTTGACGCAGCCATGAAGCAAGTCCATTAAAAATAGACTCACCACGTATCTTAAGTGAAGCAGAGCAATGAGCTGGTTCTTGGATGTTTCTGACATATGCCGCGTTGCGCCTAGTGAGGCACACAGGAGCACTGTGTAGAGTGGCTGCGATCACCTCCGGAGGCCTCATGACAACAGTGTGCCCCCAACAGCTTGGTTAAAAAAAAACAGATCCTTTCAACATGTTTCAACATGGCAGTGCCTCTGTGCATGAAGCCCAATCAATAAAGAACCGGTTTTCCCAGTGTGGTGGAAATCTGAATTGTCCTGCACAGCTCCCTGACCTCAGCCACATCCAACACCTTTGGGATGAACATAAATGCAGACTGAGGGCTGGGCCGCATCACATGGATTTTGTGGCTGAATGGGAGCAAATCCTTGTTGCCAGGTTCTAAAATCTACTTAAAAGCAAGAACCAGAAATGACGGGACTTAAACAGCAACATATTGGGTATTTTTTAAATTGTCCTCAAAACATTTGGTTATACAGTGTATGAAAGGGACATATGAAATCATTCAAGATGTCTGCTGAAATTTAAAACACTTCAATTCAAATTTCTTCTTCTGAAATAAAAGTAAAACCAGTTGAGACAACAAAAAATTCAACCCCAGTGAAAAATGATATATCACCATAATATACAAAGTCCTATCAGCCACCAGCCTGGTCCAGTGAGCTGTAGTCCTGTCCGACTTTCTGGGACAGAACTCTGGATATCTGTATATTCTTATACCAGCTGTCTGACAATTAACGTGTTAACGTGATGTGTTACTAGTTTTTATGAAATGATATAATATTATATTGTATTACCTGCGCTTTTTCTGCCTTAATTAAAAACATCTGCTGTGAAAAAGGTCTATTGTCCTACAGCAGTGGTTCCTCTCAACCTCTCTCACTACAGATAGTGGTCTTGTTTGAAACGTTTACAAATAAAAATACATATAAAATATCTTAAATTGTAAACAGAGAAATAATTAACTTCATTATGAATAAAGCTTTGTGCACATAAACATAATTATCAACTTAAAGTGCCCTCTTTTGGGATTATAATAAAGATGTGTTCTTAAACTGAATTTGTAAACTTCATTCTAAACACTTTTTCACAAAGAATCATAAACATAATAGTGCATAGAAAATGTTCACAAAAAAAGAATTCTTAATATATGTATTACCTTAAATTACTTTTCAAAAATTAGACTGACATCTTAAAGTTGTAAACTGTCAACACTGAAGAACATAGTTACATTGAACTGAGTGCTTTTGCAATTAAAAGTTAAAAGTGAGACACTTGGGCTTGTGTTTCACTGAGGATCTTTGTCAGTCTTGGTGGCAGGGAGGCAACTGCTGTGATCAAGCTTTTCTCCAGGCACAGTCTGTTTCTTTGCTTTGTTTTGATCACAGTCCTTTCAGAGAAGGAGGCCTCACATAAATATGTGAAGGGTAGTAGCACCCAGGTCAGGGTGCTCCTGCTTCACATGCACCCAAACCTGTGTGAGTGTGTTCATGGCGAATTTCAGCTGGAGGCCACGGTCAGATGACACTCCCAGGAGTGTGATAAGTCACAGGTAGCTTGCTTCTGTTTGATTCAGACAAAAGAATGGGTCCCATTATGACTGCATTGACTGGAGCTCTGTCCACATCCTCACTAGAGAGAAAATCATGCACCTGAGGAACGCAGGTGAAATTTCCCTGTGCACAGGCCACAGCTCCACAGCTCTGCTTTCTTCAGGAAGCCACCCACCTTGTCATACAGGTTCAAAATGTTGGTGCCATTGCCCTGTACAGACATATTCAGTTCGTTCAGTTTGTTGAATATTTCTGCCAGATAGCACAACTTTGTGAGCTTTGTGTCCTGGAACAAGGTGGCATGGGGGGATTTGAGCTCAATCAGAAAGGTGTGTACTTCAGATCTGAATTCCAACAACCGGTTGAGTATCTTCCCCCGAGAGAGCCAGCGCACTTCTGTAGCACAGCAGTTGTGTGTGTTCGGCTCCCATATTTTCATACAGGCGTATAAACAGGCATGCATTAAGTGGCGTTGACTTTATGAAATTCATCATTTTCTTGGATGCCAAAGCATCCCTGTGTATGACACAGTGAGTCCACTTCACATCGAGATGTCCTCTCGCTCTGCCCATCATTGCTGCAGGATTTCCAGCTCAGACCGTTTTCACTGAAGAAGGTGTTGACAACATTGAAAATGTCCTCTCCTCCAGAGTTTTGCAGAATAATAGGTGCTCATAAATGTCGTCAGTTTAGACATATCTCAGAAAAGCAACAAGTTGCGCTTTAGCTATGAGTAAAGACACTGCATAAGAGGCCTCCAGAGCTTTGGCTAATGTCCTGGAGGTTTTCTGCATCAGGTCTTGTGATGACTTGAATTCAGAAAGTTTCCTCTTAAAAAAGTCAGGTGGCTTACCAACATGACATGCATGTTTGGTCTTGATATGGCGCTGGAGATGTGCTGGCTTCATGCTACAGTTCATCAATGTAAATCCCATTAAAACATATTCTTCTGAATACTGCCAGAATTTCCTCGGCTCTGGTTTTGTCTGCTTTGGCACTTGTGCTTCTGTGTTTTTGTTAGCATTGCTGCTATGCATTAAACACAGCTCCACTGTTTTGGTTGTCAAGACAGCAATGATTTGCATGTGGCATGTTCCAGGTTGGGTCAAACCCTCCTGGTTTGGGGACACTCGGGTTTTAGGGTAATGAATATAAATGTAATTTTATGAACTTACACTTCTTCATAATTTAAAATTGGAATAATTGTTAAATATCTATCTAATGGATTTTTTAATTTATATTATATATAAATATATATATATATATTTCAGAAAATCTCAAGAACCCCCTGGAGTGCCTTCCAGTACTCCCAGGGGTACATGTAGACCCATTTGAGAACCAGTGTCCTACAGTGTGCAGACTTCTATGGTTTTTGTGACCCTGTGATATTTTTTGTCTTCCACTTGAATAGATGTGTGCACTTTTGGTTACTTCTGGTCATTATCCTAAGCTGTGCGGCACATATCAGTGGTTCTGTGAATGACGTTTTTTTGGTTGGATTGAAACACATGCCAGATAAACCATATCTTCACCTCTGAGAACAAGTTCAGTCTCAAACAAAAGAAGGGATTAAACATCCCTTTGTAAAAATAGAATGACATGAAAAAGCACAGACCAATAAAAGAGTTCTAGCAAGAAGTCCAGCATGTAAGACAATGAGAATTCCTTGATTGTGTTTTTGACGCAGCACCTTTCCACTTAAAGACCAGCTGCTGCAGTGATGGCAAACACTATGGCTATGGTTGTTTTTGTCACTTAAGTGCTTACAACTGTGTTCAAATGAAGCAAGGCCCTGCTGAAAGAGGACATTAAAGCTCTCCAAATCCTCTCTGGGTGAAACTGATCAGTCCCGAACATTTCACAGATGTAAAATGTGTTAGAATGCATAACAGTGGTCTAATCAAAGAGCTGTAGTAATCAACGCATTCACTGTAGTACTTCTTCTAATCAGCACTAGCCCATATGCTCATGGGATACTGGTTGAGTATGTGCTCTGCATGTATAGCACAAAGATGAAAAAAATAAATCTCAAGCTTTGCACCGTGTCAGAACATAGAAGCAGCTGAGATGCACATTTTTGTACAAAATATCTGAAACATTGTTCAACCAATTATCCAATGACATATGCGGTCTAGGTTAATTAGAGTTGTTTGCCTTCTTATTTTGCCCAGTTTGATTCTAGGCAGAAGACACAGTGTCCAAACATTGGTCTGTGTATGCAATTAAAGCCTTTGAATCAATAGCGATCCAGTCCCCTATTGATGTTTTGGAAATCTGTTATTGTGTAGCTGAGAAACACCTGATGCATAATTGCAGGTAGCATCCTGTTGCTACCCCTTTTTTCCCAGAGAAGGTGCATGAGTGTGATCTGACATCTAAAATCACAACAGAATTATAAGACACGTTTCTAAGAGGCAACAACTTGTGTGATGAGTTGACAGGACAACAGAATGTAAAGTGTTTTGTGAGTAAGACTACATCCACACTGAGAAGTTTTATATATACACACTTGTGCTTTGTTTTTAATCGTGACCTTGACATACTGTTCTGTCTGTGTAGGATTAGGCACAGGCGTGGCAGTCCTGACGGTGGAGGGTATTGGTGATAGAGTTCCTCACCTGAGCTTCACACCCCTAATTTGTGTGTTGTGGATTTTTGCACTCCTGTCACACTTTGCATGTTGATTTTATTCCTATTGTACTATTTTTAGTTCAGGTCACATTGGTTGTTTTAACCCTTTAAGCTTCCACTCAATTTCATCTAAATTCCACCTAAATTGCTTACATTATAATATGTTTTATATTATATTATATTATATTATATTATATTATATTATATTATATTATATTATTGCTTCTTTGTCACTCTGATTCTGATCACCTCTTGGGAGGTGTGTATGTGTGTGTGTGTGTGTGTGTGTGTGTGTGTGTGTTGACCCCCCCTCTTTGTTTCATAGTGTAAACTACTGGCCTGTTAGACTCTATGTAAAATACAGGAAAGACGATAAAGTTTTATCTAGTTGTAAATCATTATTTCTTTATCTTCATACAACAGGCCATCATCTCATTCAGATGATGATCCAGACTCGGAGCCAAGCACCTCTGCCGGGGTCAGACAGCAGCAGGATAGTAGCTCTGAAGAAGAGGCGCCATATCCTCCACCTCCGGCCAGAGGTGTGAAAAGGAGAAGAAGTAAGGGGAGGGGGAGTGGGAAGGGAAGAAGAAGCCATGGCAGAGACAGTACTCAAGCTGGCACATTAGGAGAGAGATGGAATGATGTAGATGTTGAAGATATCATGCCACCACAGCCCACCTTTCGTCCAAGCTGCACTCCAGGACCCCACCTCATTATGACTGAGTCTTACACAGTTGCGCAGCTATTTCAGTTGTTTTTTACAACCTCAGTTTTGTAGACAATTGTGCAAAACACGAATGAGCATTGGTCCAAAAATTATTCCACACCCTCCAATCCATGGACAAATATTGATTTGCAGGACATGTTCTGCTTTATTTCACTAATAATTTACACAGGTGTGATGAAGTGCACGTCATTCACTGACTACTGGCGAGGAGGTAATATTTACAGCCTGTCATTCCCAAAACGGGTGATGCCAGGCAAAAAATTCCTTAAGATTTGCTGGGCGATTCATCTCAGCAGTGCAGCAGTGGATACTGCAAATAAAGGAAGGAGAGGCACATCAGGTTTTGATCGGCTTGGCAAGATCAAGCCGCTCTGTGATGACATCAGGGAAGCCTGCGGGACGAACTACCAACCTCACCAGGAAATCTCTATAGATGAGAGGATGGATGCCTCCAAAGCCAGAATCGGTTCCAGGCAGTACATGAAGAGCAAGCCTGTGCTCTGGGGTTATAAACTTTTTGTTTTAGCAGACTCCAAGGGAGGATATACTTGGGACTTTATTGTCTATGAGGGCAAGGCAAAAGAAAACACAAGCAAAGGGCTCAGCTACAAGTCAGTGATGGAGCTGCTGAACACATCCTTACTGGGCACAGGCTACAAACTATGTAGATAATTTCTACACCAGCACTGCCCTGTTCCAAGACCTTCTGAAAATGAAGGTCTGGTCATGTGGAACAATCCACACCAACCGGATTGGGTTTCCAAGGTCAAAGGAAAACAGTCTGGATTCCAAGTCTCCCCATGGTAGTGTCAAGTGGATAAGGAAGGACTCCCTCCTTTACATCCAGTAGCGAGACACAAGGGACATCTTCATGTGCTCCTCTTTCCACACAGCGCACACAGGGAACACTGTGCAACGGCAGGGAGTGGGGGATCAAGGACATCCCTGTTCCTCCAGTTGTGAAGGAACATTCAACAGTGTTTTATGTAATTTGAAATGTAATTATTTATGTGCTTGATATATATATGTTTTGGTATATTTTTCTCACTGTGTTTTTCTGTCCATCCAGGCACATGGGTGGAGTGGACCTTTCTGATGCCCTCATTGAGTACTACAAGGTCCTCCACAAGACCAGGAAATGGTATAAGACTATTTTTTACCATTTCCTCAACATCACCATTGTCAATGCCTTTCTCCTCCACAAGGACATCTCACTGTCCAAAGGACAGGTGCCGGAACCAGAAGGCATATCAAGTCAAGTGTGTGACTTGTGATGCCCCTCTGTGTTTTCTAGCAGGACGTGACTGCTACAATGACTGACATGCTGCCAATAACTTGTGGTAGTTGTGTTAGTTTCTGAGTTGAGGTGATTTGTAAATATGCTTCACAAAACACACAAAACACTGTTATTGTAAACAGTGTTTTGTGTGTGTAAATAGTTTGTTTATAAAAACTACTTTTCACTTTTAGCACTTCTTTTGACTCTTTTATATGCAAATACTTTAGTTTCATAATGTCAAAATGTTTTATTACATGTTTATATACCAGTTACTCTGTGTCAGTAATTCTCATAGTGAATATGAGTATGGGATAAGATGCCCCAGAGTGTAAGCTTTCCATAGAGCCCAAATGTATAACTGTACATTGAAGCATTCAAGAATAGCAGCCTTTTTCAGCTATTACAGTGCAGCTACTTATCTTCAGGTGTTTTATTGGGGGAAAAATTTCAGGTGGAAAAAAAAATTCATTCTATTTCACTGTGTTCCAACCTAAAATACTCAGTGCCAGTAGCACTAAGAGTGATTCTGACTGCACTGGAAGAAAATTTAGGCTGTCAGCTTTAAAAAGGGACCAGCACCATGCTTATACTCCAAATGGTTCAAGAACAGCATTCAATTTACTTTACTATTTTTAAGTGGTTACTTTGTTTGAATCCCTTTTATCTCAAATATGTTTGATGGCTTTTGTAATATATTTTATTATACATTAAATAAAATTGTAATCTTGGGGGAATCCTTGTCTCTGTTCCTCATTATTTTTATTAAGCACCACTTATCATCAAAAATCTGGTTGTTTTAATTAAAGGGCAAACTTAAAATTTCACATTTTGGCTCTTTCACACACAGAATTCCCTTCTGATCTGGGTCTGCTGAGCAGTGACTTTCAGAAAGTGGATGTACTGTGACGTTAACTGGATGACACCCTGGAGAACTTCAGGGAGCACACGACTTACAGTGGATGGGGATATACCTGATCTATCGTGTATCTAGGTCGCTCTGACCAGGAAACCAATAGTGATATGTATTGATGAAGTGGTGCAGATTCCGATCATTTGGTTTCTGATTTGAGTTGAGGATGACACACAGGTTTAGCAGAATCTGCCTGGGCAATCAAAAACAGCTTATGAGTCATTCATCACTTTCTGTAAACAATTCAGCTTGATCTCTGAAAAGACATTCTCTCCTCAAGGCCTGGTTGGCCAGCACATCTAGCAGCAGCAAATAAGCCATGCGGGGAAAGAGATGCAAATTCTGTCCCTATTTCTGTTTCCGTGGTATTTTTGGCTTATAATGTGTCTGTGATTGGTGAAATTAGATTACACCAGGCTATAACCTACTTGGTGGAGGTAAAAATGTTATAATTACTCACTATAAACTAAATATACTTTGGCAGCTGTTCAAGTAAAGTCTATGCATGGGAAACACTGGGACTCACTGCCTGCCTTACCTCTGTGTGACAGCTGCTTCGTGTTCCACACAGTGTAGTGACAGGTCACTCACTATATCACTACTGTTCGCAGATTATGATTTTTTCATGTTCAGTGTTTTCATTTTGCAGATCATAAAAATGTAAACACAAGAACTTTCATATAATATTGTCAGTGGGTCATAAGCTCAGTGACAATGTTATCTCTATCTGATGATAGAGATTGTTACTTTAAACATTTTAAATTATTACATGAATAAGTCTTTCTATCAGGTTTTTGTGATAGTAAAAAAATAGACAAAGATAAATAATTTTAGAAATTTTTACACCTTTAATGTGACCTGTAACGTACAATTTCATTGAAACACAGAAATATATTGTAGGGGGAAAAAATAAATAAATCTTACAATAAATTGGTTACGTACTATATACACACCCTTAAACTAACACTTTATTGAAGCACCTTTTCTTTCTTTTTTTTTCAATTCCCACTGCATTAGGTATACCATGGAACACAGTGAAGACAGTCATCAACAAGTGGAGAAAATATGGGACAACAGTGATATTACAGAGAACTGGACATCCCACTAAAATTGCTGATGAGACAACAAGAGGTGGCCAAGAGGATTACAGCAGCACTGTAGGAGCTGCAGGGATTCCTGGAAAGTACTGGTTCTGTAGTACATGTGACAACAATCTCAGGTATTCTTCATGTCTGGACGATGGGGTAGGGTGGCAAGATGGAAGCCTTATCTCATGAAGAAAAACATCCAAGCCTTGTCTAAACTTTCCTAAAAAACACATCATGTCTCCCAAAGGCACATGGGAAAAAGTGTTATGGTCTGACGAGAACAAGGTTGAACTTTCTGGCCATAATTCAACAGCTCCAAATACCAGGAAATTTCAGCCTTCAAGTTTCTGCTTGTTATGACCGGCTCAAAAAAGGTCATAGCAAATCAAAGAGAAGACAACAATTGCAAAATAATTAACTAATTTATTAACCAAGGAAGTATCAAACTTACACAAACGGATGAGGTGTGGATGTCAGCAAAGGCAGTAGTGTGTGTGAGTGGATGAGTGATAAATGCGGTATAAGAGTGTTGGATTGGCAGAAACTGAAAATAATGAAGAACCAAACAAACAGCATGGGGGAAGAGAGTCTTCCAGAGGCATTCTCAGGGGAAGATTTTAAAGGTGAACAGGAGTTTTGGGCCCAGGTGCTCCAGGTCAGCCTAAGAGTAGGCCCCACCCACCAATCACCTGCGAATGGAAAAGAAACCAGACAAGCAAACAGGACTCTGGGCCGTCACAGCTGAAGATAAGCACAGATGAAGCCTGGACCTAAATCCATTTGAAAATCTGTGGGGTGACCTGAAGAGTGCTGTGCACAGAAGATGCCTTTGCAAGGCCTTTGCTTTTGCAAGGAAGAGTGGGCAAATATTGCTAACTCAAGATGTGGCATGCTGATAGATTCCTACCCCAAAACACTGAATGCTGTAATAAATTCAAATGGTTCTTTGACAAAGTATTAGTTTAAGGGTGTGAATATTTATGAAACCAATTTACTGTACATTTTTTATTTATTATATATTTTATTATATATTTATTTTCCACTTAAAGGTGGAAAAAGTTCTGAAATTATTTATCTTGGTCTATTTTTTTTTTTACATCACAAAACCCTGGTATTAGTAATCTCTGCCTTCTTTTTAATTTGCATTTTCCACACTGTCCCAACAATTTCTTATTTGGGATAATAAGAGAAATCAGACATTGTATCATTACTTCCACATCAGTTACCATCTCTTTTAATGGCACCTCATTGCGTCCCATTCTTCTTCTGCTATGAGCTCAGTGGAGAACTAGTGCCAACGAGGTATATTTTGATTTTGTGCCTTGGTCGAATAATTCAGTGATGGGTTTTGTATATTTAAGTCATGCTTTTTTTTTTCCAGGGATTGATATGATTACTTAGATGTTGGCTTTGTCCTACTCTAAACTATCATTGGTATATCTGCTTTTAAAAGCCTATTATCAGTCAACCTCTACTAAATATGAATTTGATTTCCTAGTATATGGCAGGGTATTGCTTCGGACATTATGTGACATACATATATGTTTTTTAACTCACAAATGGCTGAAATTTCAGAGGTTATTGGGTCACAATAAACTACTGCAATTGATTTGTGCAATTATATATTTTACACTGAGTATATATGGATACAAAAAGCACTTCTAAAAGTACAACATTCATTCAACTTTTATGGTAAACAAGCCTTTAATTGAACTTAAGGTCTGACACCTAATCTGGCAGAAATGAAATAAGTGGAATTAAAACTGTGAAAAGATGCACTTGCACAGAATGCTGCTGCAAGTAGAAGAAAGCATTAAGAGTGGCCCATTTTCTTAGATCAAAAGGAGTTTGAAGTGTTGCAACACAACGAGCTGTTGCAATGAGATCGGCAGATGAATATACATGACTCAGCACCAATTAACTCAGGAATAGCCCTGAAAGACGTGAATATTCATGCAGCAGCGGTGAAATGTTGGCAGCCACATCATGTCGCTGCATGTTTTCAAAGCCAGGAGTTTACTCTGTATTTTAACACCTGTCTCACCTTTCCATGTCCTTCCCACAGCTACACCTTTAGTTATTCTTGGCTTGAAAAATAAAGAGGTTGGAAAATACAGAGTAACTTGGATCAAACTGATTTTGAAAAGAAAAAAAAAAAAAAAAACACACGCAGGACAAAGTGAGACACCTCATGAACATGTAAGATTCAGTCACAATCTGTGGCTCATTAGTGTATAATCACTTCAAAATAAGAACCAATATATTTGTTACTTTAGAATGAGTCATTTACAGTGGTGTCTAGGGTGACCATGTCCCAACAAACCAAATGTGGGACAGTGTTGGTGTAGGACATGTTATAAATGTTGAGAGATGATCTTACATTCAGATAGAATGTCTGTCACTCTTGCACATATGATTGATCAAAAACACAAGTACATTTTGTCTCCTTGGGTGTAGTTCAAGCACTACTGCTACTTCAAATAAAACACTTTAACAGGAAGTTGAATTGAAAGCCAGGCCTTCACAACAATATATCAAACAACAAAATAAGCAATAAGTCAACAAAATGAACAAATTAAGCAACAAAATTTGTGACACATGGATGTAAACTTGACTTTAATGCATTTGAAATCATGTGTTCTTTAAAATCTAAATATGGGACATTATGTCAATATGTGAGAAAGTGGGGAAACAGGTTAAAAAAAAAGCTAACATAACAAAAAAAAAATGTAAATATATAAAATAAGATGTACAAGAAGAAATTGCAGTTGTGGTTTTGAAATAAAATCTTATGTTCTCTTTACCAAGACTTTCATGGGTGTAAGAAGCTGTACCCAATTGCAATAACTCAGTCTTAGAATGAATAAATAGGTTTATTAATTGCTTAACATACAGAACCAAAGCTCAGGTATGAAAACAGGCAGGGGTCAGCCTTTGTCCCAGTGTAAAAAACAGGGGAGGCAGGCAGACGAGGAGCTGATGGGGAAACGAGCAGGAGAGGGTGATCAAGATCAGACCTGGAACCTAAGAGCCGCCAGAGGGTGGAAACACTGGACGCTCACGCTGGGGTGCTTAGAGCATAGCAAGGAGAGGTGAGTGCAGGAGAGTGGGCAGAAAACTCACACTGAGACAAAACACTGGGCAGCCACACGGGAACCAGAGACCGAGATGCCGAGGCTGAATCCGTGGTTGGGATCAGAAGACTGGTGTTGCTGCCAAGGTGCAGCTGAAGCACCATGGAAAGGGAAAGAGTCTGCAACAAGTTAGCGGTCTTTGGGTAAGTATGCAGTGTTCGACTTCTTGAAAGACAATGACC
The DNA here is from genome assembly GCA_037367275.1 of Coranthus polyacanthus. Lineage (NCBI taxonomy): Eukaryota > Metazoa > Chordata > Actinopteri > Kurtiformes > Apogonidae > Coranthus > Coranthus polyacanthus. The sequence continues at coordinate 6,732 of JAPQRN010021805.1, read as the reverse complement.
TAATGATGACTGTGTGAAAGGCAGGAGTTCTTATACACTGCTGATTGCTGATGAGAGCAGCTGAGCGCACAGGTGAGGGGAATCTGCCTGATGGGGGAACATAGTGCACAGCAGAGTAGAGAATTTTCAGATGTGGTAGAGTTTAGTCAGTCAGTCATTATCTGTAACCGCTTAATCCCCTGGAGGGTCGCGGGGGGGCTGGAGCCGATCCCAGCCGACATTGGGCGAAGGCAGGGTACACCCTGGACATGTCGCCAGTTCATCGCAGGGCTGACAATCAATACAAACAGCAAATGAGTTTATATCAAAACAACACGGTGCAAAACAAAAAGAATGTGCCATGGTGGGGTGAAAACTGCAGGCAAGCGATCAAAACATGGACATTAGGGCATTCAAGCTGTTAAAAAAACAACATTCAATAGAAACATTAATTCAATATAAAAGGGAGTAAGCAATGGTTAGAAGGACAGAATGGCTAAGTGTACATACTGGAGGCAGTATTGTAATGGGATAGGTCGGGAGGTGCAGTTATCAGAGATTTGGGGAATGATCAGGAAAAAGAGTAGAATCAGAAGAAATACAGTAGGCTAATTCCGGTATTGACAAGTAACAACAAAACAGCAGTCAGTAATATAGAAGAAGGCGGAGCTTTTGGCAGAAACATTAATCAGAATTCATAGTTCAGAAAACTTATCAGCAGAGGCTAAGCAGCACAGGAGTAACATACTGGCATGGAATACTTTTGTAAATAAGAAAAAAACAACCACAGGGGAGGATCTAGATCTACCATTCAATATGTATGAACTGAGGAAGGCTATTTCCAGAACACGACAATCAGCACCAGGGAAAGATGATATCTGTTGTCCATGTGATCTATGTTAGATCACATGGACGACAGGGCACTAAAGGTGATATTGGAATTATTTAATAAAATATGGAATACAGGGAAAATTCCAGCTACATGGAAACATTCAGTTATAGTACCAATTTTAAAACCTGGTAAAGACGCATCTGACCCATCAAATTACAGTTACAATTGCTCTTACATCTCAATTGGGGAAAACTATGGAAAAGATGGTAACAGAGAGGGTGATGTATTTTCTAGAATCAAAAGATTTATTTTTCTTCTAGTTAAAGTGGGTTCTGTGGAGGGAGAAACACAATGGACTCAATATTATGTTTAGAATCAGAAATTAGGAAAGTTCAGACAAATAAAGAGATTGTAACTGCTGTGTTTTTTGATATAGAGAAGGCATATGACATGTGGAAGGAAGGCCTAGTGTTAAGTTTTCTGTTTGGGAGGACAATAGAGGGCAGAGTGGGTAAAGAGAACTCACAGATATATAAGGTTGAAAATGGAATGCCACAGGGGAGTGTGTGCAGTTCAGTATTCTTTATCTGTATGATTAATGACATATTTGAGTAAGTTGGGAGAGCAATAAGTAAGTCATTATTTGCTGATGACGGAGCATTATGGATTAGGGGACGTAATCAAAAATGTATACAGAAGCTTCAGGCAGCAGTTGATATGGTGGAGCAGTGGGCAAATAGGTGGGGATTTAAATTATCAGTAGTGAAGTCACGAGTGATACTGCATGTTTTGCAAGACGTCATACAGAAGTGTCAATAAAATTATATGGGCAAACACTGGAGCAAAACAAGGTTATAAGATTTTTGGGAGTGTTATTCGATGAAAAGCTTACTTGAAAAGATCATATAGAAAAGGTAAAGGACAAATGTAAAAAGGTTAATAACCTTTTAAGATGCTTGTCAGGTCAAGATTGGGGTGCAACCAGAGAATCTTTATTAAGTATATACAGAGCCGTCATGTGATTAGATTAGATTATAGAAGCACTGTATATATGTCAGCAGCAGAGAGTCACCTTAAAAAGCTAGATGTGGAGCAGGCAAAAGGGCTTAGAACATGTAGTGGAGAATTTAAGACATCTCCAGTTGCAACACTGCAGGTTGAGGTGGGAGAAGAACCATTAAGAATAAGAAGAGTGAAACGCTGGCCTACATGGATGCTGCAGGGCCACAAAAAGTCACACCCAGCAAAAGCCATAGTAGAGGATTGCTCAGAACACAGCAAGTCAAACTTCAGGAGCCTAGGCTGTGTCGGAAATGTCAAGGCAGAAAGTATTGGTTTATGTAATGAACAGTATATATCAAATGTCCCCTATCAGAAATCCCCCCATGGTTATTTCTGCTGCTGTCAATAGATTTTAATATTCATTCAGGGAATTACTGGAATCATAGAAACAAAGATACATTGAACAGAAGTAAGCAAATAGAACAATACTATTTACAGACGGCTCAAAAGACCCAAAGACTGGACACACCAGAGTGGCAGTGTAAATCCCAGAACTCAAAATAGCGATCAAAAATAGAGCAACAGACCATGCTTCAGTATATACAGTCGAGCTCCTGGCTATTATACTCACGCTGCAGTGGTTAAGCGGGAACAGCAGGACAGATGCACTAATAGCATCTGATAGTTGGGCAGCAGTAAGCAGTATCAATTCTATGAAATCATGCAGGCAAGATTTAATTAACGAAATTCATAAGCTATTATACAACCTATGCAACGAATGTCTGTTTTCTCTGGGTTCCGGCCCATGCAGGGGTTGAGGGCAATGAAAATGTAGACATAATAGCAAAACACATACTCAGATTGCAAACAATAAATATGAATATTCCATTAGGTAATACAAGAGGTAAATCAATAATAAAGACACAGATGCACAAAGTATGGCAGGACTACTGGGACATGAATGACACTGGCAGACACTATTACAATATTCAAAAACAAGTTGGGGAAGGAGGAAGGTGGGGTAGGAACTGCAAGGAGGAGGTAATCATTACCAGTCTTAGATTAGGACACACTGGGTTGAACAATGCACTGCACAGAATAGGTAAACACCCAGCCAGCAAATGTAGAGTTTGTGACCTGAGTCACAGTACAACATGTGATAATGGAATGTAAGAAGTGTGAAAGGGAAAGGAGGGAAATGAAGGCAGCGCTGCAGAAGGAAAAGGTGTGCTTCACAATAGGGAACATACTAAAAAGGACAAGTAGTACAAAATATGTAGTAAAGTACTTAAAGGAAACACGGCTGCTGGAGTTTTCCTTTCTTTTGTTTTTTTTTTTCATTTTCAAGATCTTCAATATTTGACTCATAAGTCAATAAGAGAACAGTAACCTAACCAAAAAACACTGCTTCAAGGATTTAGTGCTACGACACCTTTCATTATGTTGCAGTTGGTCTTTGAAAATCATCTTTGTACTTCTCCAATAATGTTATCAATAACAGGGTAGTGCACTTTTTGCGAAAACTATCAGGTACTACATGATGGCCAAGGGTGGAAGCAAGACAATCCTAAAGTGGGTTTGCCGTCTGGGATGTAGAAATGTAAGTATTTCAGTCCCCGGTTCACACTCTAACTATGTATTACTGTCTCTTTCAGTGCTACTATTAGCTCTACAGCCTTAGCATGGTCAACTGTTTTAGACTGGAGCATATCAGACAAAACATTTAGGGTCATTTAACACATTTCTGAATAGTACAAGGAATCCAACAAACTTCAGATCAGTTTGAACCAATAGCTATGCTTATGCTCACTTGAGTTGGTTTTTGCCTTTATCGAAAAAGAGTCATTGCACATAATGGGAGATGTAAACAATTTTTCCAAATAAATTTTAAGTCACGTGACTGATGAGCTGACTGATCCATGGCGTCTTCACGAGTATTCCCATAACAAACAAAAACATAGCTGGTATTAGAAAAAGGTGCAGTTTGTATTGGCTGAAGACTGAACGAGCTGAAACACCATTTTATTTTGAAAACAGTGACAGAATGCTCTGTTAATTTCTCCAATATTAGCTTCTCTTCATTGGCTTCCTGTAAAATCTAGAATTGAATTTAAAATTCTTCTGCTAACATACAAAGCCCTTAACAATAAAGCTGCGTCCTATATCAAAGACCTAACTGTACCTTACAACTCAAACAGAACACTTTGCTCTCAGAGTACTTGTGGTTCCGAGCCTTCAGTTATCAAGCTCCTCTCCTGTGGAACCACATCCCAGTTTGGTTCTGGAAGGCAGACACCCTCTCTGTTTTTGAGACTAGACTTAAAACTTTCCTTTCTAAAAAGCATATAGTTAGTTCTGGCTCAGGTGACCATGAACCATCCCTTAGTTCTTTTGCATAGTCCTACGCTGCTGGGGGACAGTGATGTACTGAGCACCTCTCCCCTGTCTCTCGCTTTCTCTCTCCATGTATTTATAAGGCCTTGACCTGAATGAGATAATAATGTATTATGATTGGTGCTATATAAATAAAGCTGAATTGATATTGCTGGTGGCACAGTTCATTGTGTCTATGTGGGTCATTTACACAGTTTTCTGAAGTTATAAGCATTTGCTGAATCTGACATTGTTGTTTTATTTTGCAACAGTGTAACAATCAACACACACATCCACCAAACATAAATGAACTGTGCAGATTCTCTACAGTGAGTATCTAATCCATACCGACTATTCACCCAGACTGCTTACGTAGATGAAACACCATCGATTCAGAGCACTGGGGCTGATTGTACTGTAATTTGCCCTTGTTCTTTGTTACTTGCATTGTTACTTGTCATTTTCAGGATCAGAGTACACTTTATGGGCTGTCTGGGCAGTCTGTTCTGTCTGGATATTAGGATGAGCTGTTAAACAATATGACATTTCCCTTTGAGCAGGACTAAACAAGCCCCTGCTCTACTTGTGTGTGTGTTGCTACCACACTTCCTGTCGCTCCACATTTCACTCTGAACAGTCATATGTACTCACCAATTTCTGCGTGAGAATCACTTGGAACAGTCTGGCTCTGATTGGCTAACTACCAACACATGAGCCTCAATCCATGTCTCACCAAGCACACACCACTGATTCATCTGCACTGACTCATGTACTGTAGCATGTATATAATCCAAGATTAATACTGGATGAGGGGAAGACATTGGGAGCAGCTATGCATAATTATTAAGTACTGAGCTGAAAAATACTCCTTAGCCCCAGTACAAACTCAAACACAATTAGAAAACATGCAGTAAAATGAAAGAGGCTAAAACTGACCTTTTAAGCACAGCTAGTCTACTTCCTTGGGTGACCCCAGACAAACTGTTTGAGCTCTCTGTGAAGGGAACAATCAGACATATGTTCAACAAATTGATCTCTTAAGTAACATATTTGTGTGTGAGACCATTAGGAGTCTTCCTAGCAACCTTCTCCATTAAACACAGGAGAGCATGAGAAAATTCTTGCTTTCTTACTCTTGTTGCTTTCTAGAAAAGAAATCTTCCTGCAAACTCACATATGATCTGTTACAACCATACATTTCCTGCAGTATAACAAGGACTCTATCTGGATCCTACCTCTCTTGCTGCGAACAGTACTTAATTGCCTCCCTGGCATCACCCTCTAAATGGTCATACATAAAAATGCTTGTTGGAACAGGCTGTTTCAGTGACTGTTCCTTCCGGTTCCTGTTTCCAAGGTGAGCGTATTGTTGCCCTACCTGTTGCTGGTGTACAGACCTGTGTCATAGCTCTGCTGCACAATGCTACACTTAACAACCTATAATTTGATTCTGTCTAGCGATAAGTCTAGAGTTGTAGCGTCTACTTATGCTCCTCTAGCGCCAACTTCTTAATTTGAAACACCTAGCTACACTAAATTTCTCCGGACCTTGGTCCGCTAGCCTAGTTGGCAGCTTAGCATATAGCCTCACTGTTAGCGCAGCCTGCTAGCCATGGCTTCTCTGTCTTCCTCTGCCTCTCCTTCTGCCTCTCCCTCACTCTGTTGCTCGATGTGCCACATGTTTAGTTTTTCATCCGCTTCCTTTACCAATAGTGGCATCTGTAACAAATGTAGCTTATTTTCTACATTTGTTACATTATTAGGAGAGATGGCATCCATCCCACCTTTGATGGTGCTGCTCTCCTATCTAGAAATATGGCTGTATTTATTTGTGACTCAAATTGACAACTCAGAGTCGAGACAAGGATGCAGAGTTGCAGTCTTACACGCCTCGCTGCTGCTTCACTACAGCTGTCACCCACCCAGTACAACATAGAGACTGTGTCTGCTCCCCGTCCCGCTAAAATATATAAATCAAACAACAAAAAAAGAGGAGTTACAGATAATAATCTGATTAAAATCAGTACTACTGCTCCGGCTGAGAATAAAAACATGACAATTAAATGTGGACTATTAAACATCAGATCAATCTCTTCTAAATCTCTGCTACTAAATGACCTAATAAGCGTTCACGGAATTGATTTATTTGGCGTAACGGAGACGTGGTTGCAGCAGATGAATTTGTTTAAATGAATCAACTCCTCAACTGTCACATTCCTCGAAGCACAGGACGAGGAGTGGCAACAATCTACCATTCAAACTTATGTATCAACCCAAAATCTAAACATGGACACAACTTGTTTGAAAGTCTTACTCTGAGTCTCACCCACTCAAAGTGGAAATTAGAAAAAAACAGTTTTATTTGTTATTGTGTATCGTCCACCTGAGTTCCCTGAGTTCTTATCTGAATTAGTGCTGAGTACAGATAAATACAGATAGATACCTATCACAACTTCAGCAATTACTTCCTCCAATCCATCCACATGTCTGCTAGACCCCATCCCAACTAGATTACTAAAAGATATCTTTCCTCTAATTGACACTTC
>JAPQRN010021804.1:0-12870 GCA_037367275.1 Coranthus polyacanthus | reverse complement strand
CAAAACTGATTACGGTGCTGCTTTAACTTAGGATTTGCAGACCTATGTCTACACTTTATTGGAGCGGTGAAAGCACCGGAGATAGTGCTGCTTCGCTCCTCATTTAGTGTTTATTGTTTTAAAACCAGCTAAGAGGTGCATTAGTGCCACCAAGTGGACTGGAGTTGCTAACTCTCATTCATGAGATCTGACAGTCTTATTTCTTCCAGTCGGGAGCGTCTGCTGAGTGAAAGTGCAACAACTAGTGGTAACATTTAGTATACCAGTTAGGTCCGATGTTTGGCTTCATATCAAACTGATTTGACATTTTTTTTAAACTGGCCCACTGATATTCACTCACTGCAGTTACATCAGAATATGTATAGAAGAAGAAATTAAAGCTAGGTTTTTCAGATTTCACTGAACATTATCAGTCATAATAATAATCTTTATTTAGCTTGCTGATCAGAATCCCACCAGGACAGACTTTATTCCAGGAATGACAAACGGTCACCTTTTGTGTTGAAGCCATGTTTCTTGGTCAGACAGCTGATGTTCCTCTGCGACATCACCGAACACGCCTCCTGTTAGTGGAATCCAACATTAAACTACTGACAGAAGAACCATCTTTAGAAACAATGACACTGGCATGGCAGACCTGCTGACTCCCTATGAGCCACTTCACAGCCTCACATTGTCTGCACGTCTTTACAAGTTTTGCTCTTACACATACATAAACAACAATTAAATGGGTTCCTTGCTATGGAACATACTGTATACGTTACAGTCCAAATGTCCTCTAGTCGTGCAAACTTTGTGGATCTTCTCAAATAATTAGGACTCACAGATCGGCATATTATACAGTATATTTGTTTATGTATTAGTATTATACACACACACAACAAAAATCCACATGTAAAGAGTGCAGGGTTTGGATTCTCAAATCTAGTGTTTATTAATAAAAGCTTGATGAGTCCGGGACCAAGCACAGAGAAACTGTACTGAGTCTGATTTATAGCAAGAAAACATGAACGATGAGGGTCTATTATCAACAAGATGAAGATGTGAACACTGTCAAACCCACACAGACATATTTAAACCATTTATAACCACCAGCAGCATGTGAAACATTAGAAAACAACACACACAACAGCAGACATCTGGCTCCGACATGGACAAAAATCTAACTTTCACAAGGAAATGGTTTCTAAAATCTGAGAGCTACATGAATCGCACAACACAAGAGGTGCTGAACCAAGTTAAAAAAAAACAAGATGAAATCTCTACAAACCTTAAAAACAACGGCGAAACAGCGCAGCAACGTGGGCAGATTAACGGCGAGCGACATACATAAAAGAGACAACTTAAATAATAGGATTAACACAAAAAAAACAACCCAATAAATTGGCGCCAGCGGCGTTTTCCCACACAACGCACCCTCGGCGCTGCGCATGCGCTGATGCACTGCGATGCCAAAGGATCCGTTTCAGCTTGTTGTGTCTTTCCTGACGATACAAACTGGACACATAAGCATTACTCTCACTTACAGGCAATTTTAAATGCAGTAGTGTTCGCGTCTACCATGCTCTAGACACCAGAAACACTGCCACCGGTCCGCCCTCCAAGCAGTCCGTGTTGCAACATCACTTCGCATCCTTTCCCTTTCCTTTATTCTCTCACCAGTAAAATCCTTCAATCCAACTAAAGCTGGGTTCAGGGGCCGTATAACACTTTTGGCCGTGATTATAGAAAAGGTAGAGGTTATTCACAAATCATTTAGAGACTTGAATGATTGGGTGAAAGCACTTCATTAAAACTCACTACCTATTTAAAGGTATTGAGTTTAGTGTATGTAAACTATAAACTATAATAAAAAAAAACACCACACCCGACCAACCCCCAGTCTACTGTTTGCCTGCTTCATTTTTTGCCTTTCCTTACCTCCACCAGATGAGAGTTAACCAAAATACCAACTAAACAGGAGCAGGTGTGTTAGACTACATCTCCCACGATGCATCTCAGTAAAATCACAGAGCTTCATGTTCTCTTATTTCCACAATTGCTGATAAACAGCGAGCTGAAGCTACAAGTTACACTTTATAGACAGGGTGTGAGGCTGAGGATCATGGGCATTGTGGTCTCTAGTGTCAGTATATAGACTATTTAAAAACATTGTTGGAGTCAAAGTTAAAGCAGGGTTACCATGAGTTAACATATGCTGGTGAACAATTCTGCTCCGGACCAGGCTAACGGTCAAGCTTAGTTTGAGTGTGAATGTCCGACAGATAGAAACAGATTCCCAAAAGACCGTCCCATCAGGTCACATCACTCATGTCATGTAATAAAAATAATAAAAAAAAAACCTTTTAAACTCATGTCACACCTCTTTTTGTCTCCAAAATCAATCAAATAAAAACTTTAATTATACTGCAAAAGTCACACATCAAATGCAATGAGAGAGAGAGTCACACAGTCTACTTGTCTGAAAATTAATTTATTATTAAATTGTCCAGGGAAGGTGATTTGCGCAGCACATTTCATACAGAGGGAATTCAAAGTGCTTTACATACGATTAAAGAGCAGAGAATAATATAATGTGAAATGCACATGTAACATGAAACAATTGAACACTTGCATAACTTCATAACTTACACATTTAGTCTGTTGGCAGTTTTCTGCCATGCCATTTCCCTGACCTTATTAATGGCAGTAGTATCGCCTTTTTTATTAGTAATAATATCTTTAAAATCTTCATACAGCTCCGTCAGCAGTGTTTGTTCAGCAGCTGCAAAGACCATCGCTCTAACTTTCCCCTCTGGTAAGGGTAATCACTCATCTGAAGATAGGTCATACAGCACTAAATCATACGCACTACAAAACAGGCAAACACCCCACAGGGCTGTGCACTCACTGAAATTTACCAGAACGTGTTAACCATGTACTGCTACATTGCAATACATATAAAGAGGAAAGGGAGAAACTAATGTCATCACATAAGGATACCAAACTGGGCATCTTACTAGGGAAACAGTCAGAGAAAATGTACAAACTTCTAATCAGTTCTCTTAGAGTAACAGAATTAATGGAGAGAATTTAGAAAACTTTTTTGGTACATTATACATTCTTGGCCAGACACATTAGGGCCACAGTCTATGTAATTAATAGGAAAGTTAGTACAGTTAGGAAAATTGTTTACTTCATCAGCTATTGTAAATGGTCCAAATTAATGCAAAAAATGCAATGTTTCTAGTCAGAACAACTAAAACCATCACACACAGGCTAAGTCCTCTAGAAACCAGAAAAGTTAAAGTGCATTTATGTGTATTACTTACATGACTTATATTTCCCACTGGCTTGGCCACTGGCTTGGCCATTGGGAAATATACCTCAGGTTCAATACAGTAAAAGAGTAAACAGCTGACATCAAGTACGTGGAGATGAATCACAAGGTAATGTATTGAGACATGACAGGGTCTCTCTCTCACACACACTTGTGAGTCTTCACCTGATAAGCCCAGGTGAAGTTTTTCTTACAGCGGTCACACCAGTATGGCTTTTCTCCAGTGTGTACTCGCTCGTGAGCTGAGAGATGTGTGGATGTAACAAAGGCTTTGTCACAGTGTTTACACTTGTAGCGTCTGTCCCCAGTGTGGATGCGTTCATGAATCTTAAGTCCATCATAAGAACTTAAAATCTTCCCACAACATTTACAGGAGAATACGTCTTGTCCGGTGTGGATGTTTCTGTGGACTTTGTAGTTACTCTGGTTAGCAAAAGTCTTCCCACAATACTCACAAGTGTATGGTTTCTCTCCAGTGTGGATACGTTGGTGGCTAATTAGGCTTTTCCGCTGTGTGAAACGTTTCCCACATTCAGTACAGCAATGTGGCTTCTCTCCAGTGTGAATGAGCTTGTGACAACTGAAGGTAGTTAAATTAGAGAATGTTTTCCCACACTGTTCACAGCTGAACGGCTTGTCTCCACTGTGGATGCGCTGGTGGTTCTTATAGTAATCTGATCTGTGGAATTTTTTCCCACACGTCTCACAAGTGTAGGGTTTCTCTCCAGTGTGAACTCTCTGATGAACTGTTAGGTGACTTTGAGTTATATATGTTTTCCCACACTGCTCACAGCTATATGGTTTGTCTCCTAGGTGGGTACGTTGGTGGACAATTAGGTTTACCCGCTGGAAGAATCGTTTCCCACACTCACTACACTGATGTGGCTTCTCTCCAGTGTGAATGAGCTGGTGACGCTTGAGGTGAGAAACCGCCAAGAATGTTTTGTCACACTGCTCACAGGAGAAGACGTTTTCTCTAGTGTGGGCATTTCTATGGCTTTTGTAGGCACTCCGGTCAGCGAATCTCTTCTCACAATACTCACAGCTGTACGGTTTGTCTCCAGAGTGGATACGTTGGTGGGCAATTAGGTGCTCTTGTCGAGTGAAACATTTCCCACACTCACTACAGCGATGCTGCTTCTTTCCAGTGTGAATGAGCTGGTGTCGTCTGAGATGAAACATCTTAATGAACGCTTTCCCACACTGCTCACAGCTAAATGGCCTGTCTCCAGTGTGGGTGCGCATGTGGTTTTTATAGTTATCTGATCTGTCAAATGTTTTCCCACACTGCTCACATCCATAGGGCTTTTCACCAGTGTGAACTCTCTGATGAACCGTTAGATGCCCTTGTGTTTTATATGCTTTGCCACATTGATCGCAGCTGAACGGCCTTCCTCCAGTGTGAACTCTCAGATGAGTCTTTAATCGAGTCGCTGTACTAAAGTCTTTGTCACAGTCCTCACAGTGATGAGCTTCCTGCACAGATACAGAGAAACAATTAAAGAAAAAAACCCAGGCCCCAAAATACAAAACTACCAAGAAAAATATGTAATAACTTGACATTAGACACTAAAATGTACTTTTAAATATTCCTTCAACCTTCTTATATTTCTTTAGAGCAGCAAATAGCGAGAAATCACTCTGGCCGATATAACCACTAATATTCAATCACTGCAGTTCTATCAGTATATGTGTAGAAGAAGATTATGAGATAGTAGAGAAATGTTAAAAATATGTGATAATAAAAGCAGCAGTTATCTTTGGTGTAATGCATCGTACTGTAACCACACACCTTATCATGCTTTCTTTTAAATACAAGTTCTCTGTGGCACACACATGGCATTACCTTGACTTCATGTATGGAGCCTCTGTGCAAAACGATGTGATGTGCACCCCAAGTGACTGATGGAGGCAACACAGCCGTCGGCCACTATCGGAGCTAGATTCCACCGATTGGCTCTAAAATGTCCTCTCAATGCTAATCAACCTCTAGTTTGTATCCATCAGCTCAGCCACGAAAAATATTTTCTTCATAAAACGTTTTCAAAACGCATCTAATTCGACTTACTGCAGTTTTAAAAAAGCATCAGAATCACATCAGAACAGACTTAAGTCCAGGAACGACAAATAGAAATACATAGCGAGAACATGTTGAAGTCACCTTTTGTGTTGAAGTCATGTTTCTCGTTCAGACAGCTGATGTTCCTCTGCGACGTCAACAAACACACGCCTCCTGTGAGAGGAATCCAGCTTTAAACCGCTGACAGAAGAAGAACCAGCTTTAGAAACAAGGACAGGACTCCATATGAACCACTTCACAGCCTCACATCTTTACAGTTTTGTTTTCGTTAAAAAAATACTGCATGTATATAAAAACAAACAAATCAAACAGGCAGTGACCTCCTGGCTCATCCAGCTGTCATGGAGGAAGGTAAACAAACCTCTTGTGCTCCCTCTCTCTCTTAAACTCTGATGATCATGGATGTATCAGTGCTTTGGATGTGAGCTGTCATATAATCTGTGTGAACGAGGAAAGGAAGCGGCCAATCAGAGACCTGCATTCAGCAGCAGGAGAAAGAGGAGACACATAGAAGCTCAAGGTCTGTTTAAGAAAACCCGCCAACCGAGCAGGTTAGGTCCACAGAGTTAGTTGCTGCAGTAACCCGAGTCTCAAGAGTTAAACTAAACCTGCTTTGTGATACGGGCCCCTGGTGGACAACGTGAAGAGGTGCGTGTCGGCAGAGCGATAAATAACACCAGTTAAACAAAGACCACGTACCTGAAAAAAACAAAACAAAGCTCTTGTCTGCCGCTCCTTTGTGCACATGTGGCTCCTACAATAACAAACTGTCCGCATTGTCTGCGCAACACAACGTAGCGGCGATGCTGAAAAATGGCGCTGAACGGCCAACGTAAAGACGGGCACTCGCGCCCCAATGCGCATGCGTAACCATATTACGTCGACTTCCGCATGTACGTCGCGGGAGCGCGCACAGCGACCAATGAGAAGCGTGTCCTCGCGGCAGCTGGTGTCTAGACGCGAACCGTACTACGTTTTGCTGAATCCAGATCCGTGTAACTGAGAATAATGCCTATGCGTCCACTTTGTATCGTCAGGAACGACACAACGAGCTGAAACGGCTCCTTTCGGACACCGGGCACAAGTGCAGCTGCGCATGCGCTGAGGGTAAGTTGTGTGTGCAGACGCTACAGGCGCTAATTTACTGTTTTCTTTGTTAATCCTTTCATTGAGGTTGTCACCTTTAGGTGTGTTGTCCGGCGCTGACTTAACCACGAGACCCGGTTGTTCCTCCGTTGTTTTCGAGCTTTGTAGATGATTTAGTTTGTGTTTTTTTAAGTTCTCTCGGCGCCGTTTATAGCACAGAAGCCTCCCTTGTGTTGTGTTGCTAATGTACAGTAACTCTGCAGGGAGTCGAGCAGCCATTTCCGAGTGTAGGTGAACTGATTTTTGTACATGTATGAGACAGATGTGATCGATATGTACATACTCATATCAGTCTGCTCCTGTGTGTCATTTTCTAATGTTTCATATGCTGTCGGTGGTTCCAAATGGCTTAAATATGCCTGCGTGGGTTTGACAGTGTTCACATCTTCATGTAATAGACCCTCATCGTACCTTATTGCTTGCTATGAAACAGTCTCAGGACAGTCTGTGAGTCAGTGCTTGGTCCCGGGCTCATCTGCTCTGGTTCTTCTTCTGTCAGCGGTTTAATGATGGATTCCTCTCACAGGAGGCGTGTGTTTGTCGCAGAGGAACATCAGCTGTCTGACCGAGAAACATGACTTCAACACAAAAGGTGACTTTAACATGTCCTCGTTATGTGTTTCTAACTGTCACTCCTGGACTAAAGTCTGTGATGGGATTCTAATGCTTTTATAAATACTGCAAGAAAAAAAGGAAATCAATCTGATGTGTTTTGAAACAGTTTCATGGATCATAAGAAAATGTTTTAAGTGGCTGACGGATACAAACTCAGCTGGTCCATAACAGTCAAACAGCAGAGCCCTCGTTCATTCAATGGAAGAAATATGTGCAAAAATATAGGCATGTTTTTGCTTTCTATGTGGACATTTTCCTCGAAAAATTAGAATAAAGATATATTAATAAGTATGCTGAGAAAAAAGTCGATATTGCTATAAATGACATGTTTAGCGCTGGCCGTTCATTCATTGTTTACCACTCATTTCCTTAATGGCTTGTATTCATTTTATAATCTGACAGGAACAAAGTTCAGGAGCCACCAAAAGGCAACAATAGGCTATAGAGCCACAAACGACAAAAGCCGAGTATATCTGCAGTTTTATAAACCAGTAATATTAGATTATGTTTCTGGATTTCAGTGTCGGGGTAGAATTGTGTTCATGATTCTGCACAGGCATACATACTTTAACCTGCTACTGGGAAACATGAGTGACACCGTAGACCTCATATGCAGTCTGTGGGTGAGACACGGTGTCCCCGTTACCACGGTAATGCTCACACCTGCTGCATGCGACAGCTTGAGAGGAGAGAACATGAAGAGCCGCTGATTGAGATTCATATATGGGAATAAATTACCATCTAACAGATGTGGATATTTCTTGATTTATCCCCCTGATTGTTGCTGCTGAATAAAGATTCAGTTACTCAGGCTTGAGTATACTCCTGTGTGGACACGCACATGGACATCTGTGGACACCATGGGCACTCTGTCTGTCTGTGCTTGTCTGCCTCTGTCCTCTTTTTGTCTTTATCAGTTATGGCATTTCCAAATTATCCCTCTTTAGCATTTTCATCTTATTCTTATTCGTTGTCAAAAATGTCTGTAGATTTCCGTCACAGTTTTTGTCATCATAAATTACTTGTTATGTAGTCCTCATCTCATTTTTGTCTGTGAAAAAAATGTTCTTGACAAAAACAGTGATAATAAGCATGAACCTGTTGCACTGCACTAACTACATACATACAGATAAGATACTACATGCATTAACTGTTATCTAATGCTTAGTACTGCTACTGTTTCAAGACATATCTTTGGCATTTCTCTGCTTTAATTTCTCATAATCTTCCTCTACACATACAATGATGGAACTGCAGTGAGTGAACACTAGTGGTCATATCAGCCTGACTGATTTCTCCTTAGGGCTCTAAAATATAGACACAAGATTGAAAGAATATTTCAATGTACATTTTAGCGTCTAATGTAAAGTTGTTACATATGTTGCTGTTGTCAGTTTCATACTTTGGTGTCTGTGTTTGTCTCTCTTATCTTGTTTTTCTGAATCTGTGCAGGACGTTCACTGCGGTGAGGACTGTGACCGTGAGTTCAGTACAGAGAGTCCATTAAAGATTCATCCGAGAGTTCACACTGACAGGCCGTTCGGCTGCGATCAGTGTGAGAAAAGATATACAACAAAAGGACAACTCAGGGTTCATCGTAGAAATCACACTGGAGAAAAACCGTATACATGTGAGCAGTGTTGGAAAACATTCACGGCAGCAAGTGACTTCAAGAAACACAAGCGCATCCACACTGGAGACAAACCGTACAAATGTGAGGACTGTGGGAAAACGTTCTCTGATTTATCGAACCTCAGTCGTCACCGCCTCATTCACACTGGGGAAAGACGGCATCACTGTAGTGAGTGTGGGAAACGTTTCATGCTGCGAGAACACCTAATTGTCCACCAGCGTATCCACACCGGAGAGAAGCCGTTCAGCTGTGAACAGTGTGGGAAGAGGTTCACCAACCTGAGTAACTACAGAACCCACAGAAACGTCCACACCAAAGACACCACCTTCCCCTGTAAGCAGTGTGGGAAGATGTTAAGTTCCTACAAGGCACTGCAGAATCACGACCGCGTCCACACAGGACACAAACCGTACTGGTGTGACCGCTGTAAGAAAAACTTCACCTGGTCTCATCAGGTGAAGAATCACAGGTGTGTGTGACGGAGAACGCGTCATGGCTCATCACTTTACATGGAGATTCATGTCCATGTTTACACGATACCAGCTCCTTTACTTAACCTGATAACGGTCTCAGGTTAAATTAGTCAACTTCAGATTAGTTTTTCGTTATTAAAGAAAAAGCTCCAAAGCACAGGGAGCACGGTCGGACGAAGTCACCCAGAGAGTGGCAGAGTTCAGCTTAAATGACGTGAAAACACAAAAAACACATCTGAAATGGAAAAGAGCTGTTGTGTGATTGCATGGACAAACGCCTGCTTGGTCTGTCGTAGCTGAGATTAACATCACATATTTATTTCATTATAACTCTTTGTACAAGCACTGTAAGCTAACCGCTGAATACCTACACAGCAGCAGCAGCACCAGAGAATTTGAATTTGTTTATTTACACATTTAAATAATAGACAAAAATACAATTTACAAGGGAATGTGAAGGAGAGTTGCCTAAAACCCTCTGGGAGCTTTTCAAGTGGCATTCTCCAGGCAACATATTTCATAAAATAAAGTTACATAATTGTAATATTCACCATTTTTTATCAATGGTTCTAGACACAGCATAAGCTTTATATATGGTGTTAATTGAGACTTTTTTTCCACACCCATAAAGGATTGAATTGTGCTGCACTTTAGTGAGTTTTTGGTCACGTTTAGCCTAAAAATGTGATTTTACTGGTGGGAAATTTAAAAAAAAAATCCTTTACTTATACAGTCATTGTATTTAAGTTTCCATCTGCTGTATTTTTTTTCCCTGAATATTACTTTTATGTAGTGGTTTACATGTTTAATGCCTTACCTTATTTAAGGTCTATAAGTTCAAAGTTCAAATATCTTATTTATTGAGAGAAAACTTCTCACTGTTTTCATGAATTTGAGTCTTAATAAAGTTTGTTCTGGATGGACTGGACAAATATCTCCAGGTCACACTGAGTGTTTTGGTTTTGGTTGTGTTTAGTGTGAAACATAAATCATGACAAAGACAAGATTGTATTTGATATTCATTTATTAGAGAATATCACAACAGCTTCACGTAATATATTTTGTAGTGAAGTTGGAAAAAATCACATCAGTTCACCTCCACTGACACAAGTCGCATCTTTATCTTTAAAACTAGGTGTATTGTTGAACAGCAGCGTTTGTAGAAATATGAGGTTTTGAATGGAGTAAAGTCTTTTAAACTACTAAGAACATTTCTGCAGTTTTGAATAGTTTTCTCCGTATGTGTTTATTATCAAAGAAAACAGGTGAAAGTGTGCAGAGACTAACATGCATGTAATCTGTATGTATTGTCTGATACATAAAGATTACAGTTGTGTTTTTTTCCTTTATTCGTCATAAACGTACATAATACGTCAGGTCGACAGAAAAACAAGTAAACAACACAGTAGCTACAGATGAGCTGAAAAAAATAAACTATTTACTGTTTGAAAAATGATGGCATGAAAATAACGAGGGACAAATGAGTATCCTAAAGGTAAATGTTAAATAATTGTTGAAAAAGAAAGAAAAAAACAAGACAGAAGAGCAATTAATTTGACACCAGGGCCTTTAATCAAATATGTTTCTATGCTATTTTTTATTGTTTGTGCAAGCAAAAGAATTAAACGTTAAATAAATTCAACAAAAGAGGGTTGTGAACCTAGTAGCTCAGTAGGAGTTGCAGTCGGTTGGGCTTATTTTCCTCAACTCGTTCTTTTTTGTACCTCGCATGTTTCCGTACTCTTTTCACACAGTCACAGTGCGCATGCGCATCTCTTCCGGTAAGTGATGTGTCAAGACGCTGCTGCTGCTGCTCATGTATTGTTTTCTTTGTTAATCCTGTCGTTTCAGTCGTCGCTTTCATCTATGTTGTTCATTGTTAATTTAACTTCGTTACCGCGGTGTTTCTCCGTTGTTTTTGGGATTTGTATATGTTTTAGTTTGGGTTTTTTAAGTTAGCTCAGCGCCATTTTTTTTTTAGCATAACAGCTTCCTTGTTTTATGTGGCTAATGTAGCTCTGCAGAGATACATTTCCCAGTGTAACTTTGCTTTTTTCATGTAATAGCCACATGTGCATAAAGGAGCAGAAGACGAGTGCTGGGTTTATTTTATTGTCTTCTATAGGTATCTGCTCCTTGTTAACTGGTGCTATTATATGTCTAATGGCATGCATCTTTTTATGTTGTCCACCAGATGGCAGTGTTCGCTTTTTTCATATATTTTTCATTGATTAACTGCAAAGACATGCAGACAGGGTGAGGCTGTGAAGTAGCTCATGGAGTCAGCAGGTGTGTCATGTATGAAGGCTAAAGGCAGCATTGTGTCTCTCTAGTGTCATTGTTTCTGAAGTTGGTTCTTTCTCCGTGTAATGCTGGATTCCTCTCACAGGAGGTGTGTCTGTTGACGTCGCAGAGGAACATCAGCTGTCTGACCAAGAAACATGACTTCAACACAAAAGGTGACTTTAACATGTTCTCTTTATTAACTATTTGTCATTCCCGGGCAACAGTCTGATGGGATGGGATTCTGAATTGAGGTGTCATGCATCAATTAGTAAAAAAAATGAATAACCAAACTTTGCTGAGGACCAGTCTATATTTTAACAAAATTAATAAACAAGAACACACGCTGACGGTGTTGCCAAACAATGGTAAATATTGTACCATTTAAGCCTACTGAGGCTAACCGTTGGCTAGGGTTGCAGTCAACTTGCATGGTGACCGCATCTTCTCAGTGATTTCCACTTTCAGACTAGGTAGCTCTCTGGTTTTGTTTGTTTGGCTTTTTGTTTGTTTGTTTTGGAAGTTGTTGCACCATGTCCATTTTGTTTACAGTTGTGTCCCTGTGAGATCATGTGCTGTGTTTCCCACACATAGACTCTACTTGGCCGGTTCACCCAGGTTATGTTAACTATCGCTGTCAAGAATCACGACTTAAAAGGATGGCTTAAGGGTTGGCTCGTAACTTTAGCTGATAATAGCCAATTATCTTGCAAATCGCACAATGGCTATTTTTGTTAATTCAGTTAAGTGTGAATAACTAATTACACTGATACACATGACAATTGATAAAAAAATGGAAGTGATGAAAATATATTTGAATTAATAAATGGAGCAGTAGTTACATATTTTGGTGCCTTTTTTTCCACTTATATTTTTCTTTGTATATTTGCAGGAAGCTCACCACTTTGAGGACTGTGACAAAGAGTTCAGTACAGTGAGTCAGTTAAAGACTCATCAGAGAGTTCAAACGGGAGAAAAACCACATACATGTGAGCAGTGTGGGAAAACATTTTCTCTGTTGTCTAACCTCAGTCGTCACCAGCTCATTCACACGGAAGAGAAGCAGAATCACTGTAATGAGTGTGGTAAATGTTTCACCCGGCGGATAAACCTCATTGTCCACCAACGTATCCACACTGGAGAGAAGCCATACAGCTGTGACCAGTGTGGGAACACATATCAAAGAAAACTACAACTAACGATTCATCAGAGAGTTCACACTGGAGAGAAACCCTACTCGTGTGAGCAGTGTGGGAAAAAATTTGACATATCGCATAACTATAAAAACCACCTGCGCATCCACACTGGAAACAGGCCGTAC
>JAPQRN010021803.1:41405-61938 GCA_037367275.1 Coranthus polyacanthus | reverse complement strand
CAGGGGAAACCCTGATCACCTTTTGTGTTGAAGTCATGTTTCTTGGTCCGACAGCTGATGTTCCTCTGCAACGTCTGTAACACAAACAAAGAACTCTGAGAACTTAGAGGTTTCTAATCATTCCATGGTTTGTGGTTCTTGTGGAAGTTGATTAAAATGCACCGATGACACGATAAAACTAAATACATACATCAGTTAAAAGGTGTCTAGAATGCAAGTAAACATTTTTAATATCTATTATCTCTTTTTAAGTAATAGAGGACTTTAATCTGTAGTTTAAGACATCTGTTAAAAATATATGTCTGCTTTTAGAGAAGATATAAGTAAATCAACCCCCTTAAATAATTAGCTAAACAAATATAAACGGCGCAGAGCGAACTTAAAAACACTAACCTTTCGACGATTAAATTAACGGTGAACAATATACGTAAAGGAGACAACTGTAATAATAGGATTAACAAAAGAAAAACAGTAAATGAATTTACCCTCAGAGGTGCGCATGCGCAGTGCCGGTCCACAAGGAACCGTTTCACTTTGTTGTGTCTTTCCTGACGATACGAACTGGACGCCTTAGCATTTTTCTCACTCACAGGAGACGGCGTTGAATTATACAATACAGTTCGCGTCTAGACAGTGGCTACCTTGAGGACACACATCTCATTGGTCGGACTGGTCCGCACTCAAAACAGCCCGTGTCGCAACAACGTCACTTTCGCAACAATCCCCTTTCATTCCCGTCAACATTAACATCCTTCCATCAAACTTAAACAGGATTTACAGTTTCTGTGTTAACCTAACACTCCCTGACCCATCCCCTCATCCCCTCCCCCTTGTACAAAATGTAGATTTATCGATGGTTAAATCCTTTAAAATGACTTCTAGGTCTAATAAATATACATATATACAGCTGTGGAAAAAAATAAATAAATAAGAGACCACTCCATATTTCAGACCTGAAGGAACTGAAAACCTCTGAAATGAAGCTGAGCCTTAAGCTACATAAAACACAAACAGCAAAGCGGAAGAGAGAGCATGAAAGTGTCCATTGGAAATCGAGATTATTTGACCAAATATTGATTTCTGAACTCTTGCTAAATTAAATCATTATTGTGTTGTTTTGTTAGGGTCTGAAAACACTTCATTTTTGTTACTTTGAGCAGTTGTTATTTTCTGCAAATAAAACGTTTTTGTTTGGAATTTGGGAGAAATGTTACCTGTAAATAGTAAAACCAGTGGTCTCTTAATTTTTTTCCACAGCTGTATAAATGTTATCTATGTCAAATGATCCACATCAATGACTATTCCCCCATGGACTGACCCAGTTCTGCGACTGGGTTTTGGACTTTCTCAACTGCTGACCCGAGTCTGTCAGGACTGGAAACACCACCTCCAGGATGTTATTCATGAACACAGCTCAGTCACAAACTGTTCACACTATTCATTCAGGACTGTGTCTTGTCTTGTCTTTTATTCTTCTTCTTGTCTTTTATTTATTTCAGGGCCGGTCAAGACCACATCGGCAGGGATATCATTAAACTGCGTCTACGTTATCTGGTTTATTCACATCATTGCTGTTATTTTCCTGAATGAGCGATGGATGCGTTGGAGGAAGTCTGCCACGTTTTTGTCTTGATGCATCTTTTACGTTGCCACAAATATTAGTTATAGGATGTAGCTAATGTAGTGTTATCTGAAGTTTTTGCTTGTGATAAAAACGTGTTTGAAAGTACAGCTGTTACCATGTTTGGCTTTATTATCCATATTCTCTAAATTCATTTGTATTGTGGATATGTTGCCCTTAAGTGAATTTTTTTCCCCCGTGAACATTTTTTCGGGTAAACAACACTGAGCTGTTTGTCAAGAAAAGTAACAACAATGTAAAAGTGAGCGAGGGTCATTTTTAATAATCATAAGAGCACACATAATTGACATGAAAATCATTAAATAAAGATTTACCCTAACCGACAAGCTTTGCAGACGCTTAAGCACTTGTTGAATTTGACTCGTTGTGTCCGAGCCCAGTAAGATACTTCTTAATGAAACTCAAAACCTGACAGTTCTTTATCAAAGTGACATTTTGGCATCAAAATCATACGCACGCACCTTTTGAATGTCTCTTAAAGCAGCGACAACACACTCGTGTCCTTCATACAAAACCTGGCTGTGTTTAGTACTGTGTAGATCATTTTACTATGAACACAAAAACAGAAAGGCTTCAGAAAAATATATAGACCTTATTTTAAGACCTTAGTTACTGTAAACTCATGGAAACAAAAATAAATTGGGTATAAGTCCAAGAGGCTTTTGTGTACATCTGGACCTGATACGCGTGCCTACCAAATTTGCAGGGTGGTATTATGATGTCATATTCAGTATTAAAATGTACTTTTGTCTTGTATTTCATTGTATGTATGACAGTATGAACACAACATATTTCATGTTTTGTCAACTTCAGTTCGTTTGTAAATATACATCCATTCCTCACATTCAGGCTGAAACACATTCAAGAAAAAGTTGGAACGGGAGCAATTTAGGACTAAGAATGAGTTAAAATAATGACATAGTGTGATTTGAAATGGGTGGTGTGAACAGGCGATTGCAATCATGACTTGGTACAAAAGCAGCATCCAGGAAAGGTCTAGTCCTTTCGGAGCAAAGATGGACCGAGGATCGACAGTTTTCACTTCGCCAAGTTTCCCATAGAAGACTTGATGGGTAGGTGATGATCAGGCATGCAGACAGTATACTCTATCCAGCAAAGGTGGGTTTTTTTGCAACTGTTTACTGCATTCATCTATAGCTGATGGGCTCGGGATTACTGTGACAAACCTTTGTCAAGCTCTACAATAAGGAGTTACATCCACAAACCTGTTCAAACTTTACTGAGCCAAAAGGAAGCCTTATGTTAACTGCGTCCAGGACTTTGTGGACTTCTCTGGACTCGGAGGCATCTGGGATGGACCGTCACTCAGTGGAAACCGTGGATTGTGCTCAGACCAATCAGTATCCAGGTCTTTTTAGAAGAAATGGATGGCGTGTGCTCTGGACCAAAGATGAAAAGGATCATCCAGACTGTTACCAGCAACAAGTCCAGGAACCAGGGTCTGTCGTGGTCTGGGGTTGTGTCAGTGCAAAGGTCAAAGGTCATCGTCACTTGTATTGATGCACAAGTGCACAAAGTGCAATGAGATTTTGGATCAACACGTGCTCCCTTCAAGACGACAACTTTTTCAGGGACGTCCATGAATATTTCAACAAGACAACGACACATTACAAAGACCTGGTTGAGGAAGAAGAGACTGCTGGACTGACCTGATGTAGTCCACACTTGTCCCCAACAGAGAATATGTGGAGCATCTTGAAGCACAAAATGCAACAATGAAGACACCGTACGGTTGCACACCTTAAGACTCTTTGCAGAAAGAATGAGACACGATCACACCTGAAACGCTTCATCACATGGCGTCTTCAGTCCCTGAACGTCTTTTAAATGTCACGAAAGGAAATGGCAACATTACAAAGTCGTAAATGCTTTACTGTCCCAAGTTTCTATGGGAATGTGTCACAAGAATCAAAATTGAAATGTATGTATTTTGAAAAAGAATCAATTTCATGAGGTGGAACATCAGTTGTTTTCAGTGTAATATAGGTCAAAGATAATTTACCAATCATGTTTCCAGATTTAATTTAACATAGTGTCCCATCTTTTTCCGATTTGGGATTGTAACAGATTACATTTTCATCTATTGTGTAATGTGAGTAATAGCGTCTAGTATTTTGCAAGAAGTCTATTACAGAAGTGCAAATGTGTTTGTAATTTTGGTGCCATGGTTACACTAGTTAAGGTTTTGATGCTTTTGTCTAAACATTCACTTTTATCTTTTAGCAAAACTGAACTGAACTACAAAACACTGATTCAGTAAAGTTTTAAAATACTCCCCCCCAAAGTCTCTGAATGTATATGTGAAAATTCTGTCATTTTTTCACCTTTCTTCTGGGGAGGGACTCCCATACGCTCACATTGTGTCCCTGTAGAGTTCTGGCTTGTCCTTGATGTAAAACAATGAGACACGACGCGGCGTCTCTCACACACACCTGTGCTTCTTCACTTGATCAGACGTGTTGAAGTTTTTCTTACAATGTTCACACCAGTACGGTTTGTGTCCGGTGTGGATGCGCTCATGTCTTGCGCATTCCGCTGATTTGATAAAGGCTTTGTCACAGTGTTTGCACTTGAAGCGTCTGTCCCCGGTGTGGATGCGTTTATGAACCTCAAGCGCCCTGTGGGAACTTAACAGCTTCCCACAATACTTACAGGGGAAGGTGCTTTCGTTGGTGTGGATGTTTCTGTGGATTTTGTAGACACTCATGTGGGTGAACCACCTCCCACAGTACTCGCAGCTGTACGGCTTCTCTCCAGTGTGGATACGCTGGTGGACAATCAGGCTTATGCGCTGGGTGAAACGCTTCCCACAGTCACTACAGCGATGCTGCTTCTCTCCGGTGTGAATGAGCCGGTGACGCTTGAGGTTAGACAGCAGAGAAAATGTTTTCCCACACTCCTCACAGATGTACGGTTTGTCTCCGGTGTGGCTGAGCTGGTGTCGTCGGCTGTTACTCGCGGATGTGAATGTTTTGCCGCAAAGTTCACATGTATAGGGCCGTTCTCCGGTGTGAACTCTCTGATGAACGGTCAGTTGACCTTTTGTTTTATACGTTTTGTCGCAGAGCTCGCAGCTGAACGGCCTGTCTCCAGTGTGAACTCGCTGATGAGTCTTTAACTGATACGCTGCACTGAACTCTTTGTCACAGTCCTCGCAGCGGTGAATTTCCTGCAAAGACACCGAGAAACATGAGAGAAAAAAGAGCAAAACATGCAGTAACCTGACATCAGACACTAAAACAGACATGTAAATATTCATTCAGCCTTGTTTTATTCGAGCTATTTCTACTTTAAAACAAAAAAGACTGAAAATTATCATCAGAGTGTGAAGAAATAAGTTCTGACGCTGCCAGAGATGTAAATGTATATATTGCAGAGGTATGTACATTTAATTTCACGTCACCATGACTTATTGCAGTGTTTAAAAGCAGCAGACTTTAGTCTAGGAATACATAGCGAAAAGTCACCTTTTGTGTTGAAGTCATGTTTCTCGGTCAGACAGCTGATGTTCCTCCGCGACGTCGACAAACACACGCCTCCTGTGATACGACCCCAGCATTAAACCACTGACAGGAGAAGAACCAGCTCCAGAAACAGGGACACTAGGAAGTCACAGTGCTGCTTTAATCCTTCGAACGTGACAGACCTGCTGACTCCGTATGCATCGTTTTTATATCCAATGGGTTTCACGATCTGTTTGGAGTAAAAACCAGTTTCGTCTCAGTACAGTGGTTTTTTAATTTCCTGCATAAACGTTAACACAGCTGAAACCAGAGCTCCAGCTTTTTCATGGGCGGCAAATGATATCGTTTTGACTTTACATAATATAGATACACATATGTAAACAAACATAAAGCAAGGTGAAAAGGACAATATATGCACGTACAACTGGAGACAGAACAGCAGCAAAAATTAAACTGCAGGAAAAATAAGAAAATAGTTGTGTTGTACATGGAATCAAATGGACACATGGTTTTCAGAGGCAAAATGTATTAGAAAAGTTATAGATTTTTTTTAAACCATGCTTGAGACAGTCACACTGAGCATGGGGCAATTTGGAAAAATGGATCTAATATTGAGGGAAAAAAATCAATTAAACTGCATTTTACATTATGACAGCGCTGAAGGGATTCGTTTTTTTATCTTCTGTGACAATGTTTGTTCAGTTCAAAGACACGGCTTAGATGTGAGGTTTATAAGTTAATTTCACATCCACTAGAGATAAAAGAAGAACAAGGTAATTCAACGTAGTCTGGGCTAAGGTATAGGCTACGTATACAAACAGAGAGCTTCATTATGTCGGTTTGAGGTGTTTTTTTTTTTTTTTTTTTTCTTCTTCTTCTTCTCCAGTTCCACGAACACACATTCGCCCCGTGGTTTAAACACCGAAACGAGCTGATAGTCCTCGGTAACAGCTTTACGTGACTTTACGTGAACCGGGGCCCGGCAGCTGTTCTTACCTGAGGAAGTTTGAACGGCGGCCGACGTCTGTTAACAGCTGGCTCTGACGAGATTTCAAACATGGAGCTGAATAAACACCACCAAGCTGCTCTGGTCGCGACGACACAACCCGACAGCTTCCGCCGGAAACCCTTCACAATAAAACCACTCAAAGGCGTTACAAATTAAGAGAACCCGAGTTGACGCCTTAGATCTCTTCACGTACTTAAAAGAGAAAACAGACGTTTTTTCTTCCATATTTTGTCGTGTTGTTTTACTGGATGAACTGTATACACACGCATTGTTTCAGGATCGTTGTGTACTTTGAATATGATTCAATAAAGAAAGGATTAAAAAGAGGGCAAAATTGTAATGGCTAGACGACTGGGTCAGAGCATCTCCCAAACTGAGGGTTTTTTGGGCGTGTTCTCGTCCTGCAGTAGTTATTACCTACCAAGGGTGGTCTGAGGAAGGACAACCGGATCTTCACCCAATCGAGCATCTGTGGGAACATTACATACATTATTACCACCTGACCTTATATCGTGTAGGTTCGCCCTTTTGCTGCCAAAACAGTCCTGACCCGAGGCATGAACTCCACAAGACCTCTTAAGGTGTGCTGTGGTATCTGGCACCAAGACTTTAGCAGCAGATCCTTTAAGTCCTGTAAGTGGTGAGGTGGGGCCTCCATGGATTAGAGTTGTTTGTCCAGCACATCCCACAGATGCTTGACTGGAGTAGCCCAGGGGTCCTTCGCATTCAATCTGCAACTTCACCACTAGATGTCACTAAATATCACACACTGAACCTTTATGCTACAAAAGATTTAGAACCCCTTGAGTTAGGGGTCAAATCATCAACTACAGGATGTTTCCGTCTTTGTTTTGTAGTTCCCCATTTTCACCAGCAGAGGGCAGTAGACTAAAACTGCTGTTCATCAGGTAGAGTGCGCACTCAGGAAATTGCACCTAATTACAGGGTTAAAACACACACCACAGCAGAGAGAGTTAAATCACAGGTTTTACATTTAGCTCATAAACGAAAGAATCTGAGCTCACAGTAAACTGCTCATGTTTCCGGACTCTTGCACGACTGTCTTTGTGAGAACCGGTTTTAGTTTTTAGCCACTGAAGACGGGATGCGACCTACAAATCGGGAGACATGTAATCTGGTCCTCACGACTTTTAATGAGTGTTTGAAGAGCCTGGACTTGTTTTTAAATGGTTAGAATTAGGTTAGTTTAATAACAATAAAAATTATAATTTTACTTGTGTAGGACCTTTCAGAACATAGTTAAAAAGTGCTTCACATCAGCAAAAATAGAAACAGAATCCAGTAAAATGACTAAGAAAAACATCACACAAAGAATATAAAAGTAAGAATAACTAAAACAAATACTTTTGAATATAGCACATGATAAAACAATTAAAGAATAGAATTTATTATTAGACATTATCAATTACACCGCTGAATTGCTGATTTTAAGTATATGTGATAAACTGAAGGATGAGGTGTTCTTTTATGTGTTGAGTTTCAAATTCTCCTTCAGATAAATAAACTCTTTAAAAACTCTTTGATTTGCTGGGAAAAAAAAAAAAGAAAAAAAAAAAAAAAAATCACACTAAGCCTGTTTTTATGAGCTTTTTTATGAACGTTTTAGAAATACACAAAGTAAAAAAACACTTGCAGCGCTGATTTATTAAGTAAAGGCACATATAGGTAAAGACACTTTAGGGAATACATCATGTCAACAAGTGTCCTCACAATGTTATTTGGCTCAAACATATGTGTGTTTGTCTTCTAAAACAGATGTTAACCACCATCTTACAGCCCCTCCCCCTCTCTCTGCAGGTGATGCCGGAAGTCAGGGGTCAGAGGTCAAGTGTTGGGGCGTCTATACCTGAACTGACAGACGCCGTTTACTGAGTGAAGTTTGACAGTTTGAGAGTCAGAGCAGCTTTACAACACCACAACAGGAACAAAGATGGTGAAATGGGAAAATCGTGGAGCTGGTTTCCAGTTTTTACGGTCTGTGACTTCAAAAAACAGCAGCGTGGTCCTTTAAATTGTCTCTAAATCCAGTCTCATTTCCTTCAAAGGACTGATCCTGTTGACGCAGAGACGTCATCGACACGGTCCTTGTCTCAGTGCGATGTCGTCTAGAGCAATTTGTCCCCGTTGTCCTCTGCGCCGCTCGGCCTTCAACAACACCTGCACACACACACCAGGGGTATTACAGTTAACGAAAACTAAGACTTCATGAACAACGCAACGTGAAATGAAGTGAAATACAACTGCAGGTACAATCGCATGTGCTTTCCCACCAGATGTTAATGGTTCATGATGAGCAAGAATAATATATCTTCGCAAAATATGGGACCTTTAAAAATCAATGGTTTAGATGTTTGTGACCTTTAAGCACACATCTGGTCATCTTAAATAACTAATACAGCTTCTCACACACTATCTGTTCGTGTGTGTGTTTCTCACCTTGTCCACAGAGTGTGTTGTCAAGATAACCTGTGTGTGTCTCCACCCATGTCCACCTGTCCTGGTCCAGAGAGCGGGGCCATATCTGCAACAGCCAATCACAATGAAGAGTCACAGGTAATCCTCCTACTCTTGGTTTCTCAGATGGCTTCATATCCCCTCAATGACCTGCTCAACTGTCACTATATCTTATTGGAAAATGCGTTGAAGTTAATCTGACTAAAAGTCATCTGAACCACTCAGTTTAAGTGTGTTGTGCAAAGAAATCAACTTGGAGTCACTGTGTCTTTGAATAGTTTGCCTTTTCAGTTCATCTCCTCACAGGAAGTTAGCAACAAAAAGCCACTCCAGACATAAGGTCCCAAAAATAAAAAAGAAAACAATTTTACATTCTGTTCCATTAAAGGGGTATTTCCTGTAACTGTTTACGGATCAAGGCTTGGTTATAATGTGATTGGCTGTGGTACCTTTGGTCCGGTCCCTTTTTCCTGACAAACAGCTGCAGAACACCCACATGGTGTCCCGTCAGCCAATGGGAGAAGGAGAAACACAGGTCACCGAAGCTCCAGGGAGGGACGATTAAGATGGACAGTCGAGCTCCTCGGATGCTCCTTTGTCCCGCCTTCAGCTGCGGGACGGACAGGTAACGCTCACCTGAGAGACGAGCTGTCAGTTTCGTTCATGATGCTTCACTTTAAAACCGATCAAACAAACAGCACAGTTTACCTGCAGGACCGACAGATGTTTCCCAGTGCACATCACCCTCTGAGTCCGACGTCCAGTCACACAATCCACGATCAAACGTACAGTGAAGAACACCCGCCTCTGAACACACACAATGATAGCAATATAATCCATCAAAAATAATTATTACATTTAAAGTAAATTGTTTTCAGTAGCAACACCTGTCCTGTTCAGACTTGCATTAACATGCGTCCTGAGTGGACAAAATAATGCTATAAATTATACAACCCTCTCACCTGGTGCATTATTAAAAATGTTTACATCAAGAACTGACTCCAAAGCAGTTCAATTAATGTACTTTTGTGAATGAACAAATGTGAATAAATAGTTTGTCTGTCTGACCTAATTTGACACTGAAAATAAAAAACGGCTTCAAGAGCATTGCTGAAAATGCAGACTTATTCTTCTGAATGGCTGAATTTTGGTATTTATACTTTAGAATTTATAATAAAATCTCCTGCCAAACTACACCCAATTAATAACCAATATCAAAAAGTTCACAACTTAAATGACGATATTTCTAATTTGGATTTAAACTCATTTCTGATACTTTTCAGTGTTTACTATTGCGCTCACACCTTGCATTAGAGCTGTTCACTATGATCAGATCACCGACGACGCATGTTAATGCAGTTCCGAACAGGGACATATACACACTGACCTGCATCATCTCTGAACTCCTCGGCTGTGTTTCCCAGCTCGATGTCAAACTCCCACACCTGGTTGTGGCCGGGGTGTCGTGGGACTGCAACACACACACAAAGTAAACACACACCTGTGCCTGTACTATCTAGCTGTACAAATCTGTTTTACTTAGTGTGTTCTTACTGTGCACGTCTCCTCTCTGTCTATGCGTCACCTCCTTATTGATCCTGTTGTTCACTGTTGTCGTGGGCAGGGAGGCGGTGGTGATGGTCGTAGTGGGCATCGTGGTTGTCGGGGTGACTGTTGTAGCTATAGTTGTTGCCGATATTGTTGTGGTAACCAGCTCAGTAGTAGGTACTACAGTGGTTGTTTTAGTTGGGGTTGTAACAGCTGTAGAAGTACATGGGGTTGTTGTTGTGGTTGTTGGAACGGTGGTGGTTGGCTGAGATGTAGTAGTAGTGCTTGTAGTAGTAGTGAAGGGAGTGGTACTTGTAGTAGTAGTGGTGGGAATAGTACTGGTAGTAGTAGTGGTGGGAGTTGCAGTTGTAGTAGTAGTAGTAGTAGTAGTAGTAGTAGTAGTAGTAGTGGTGGGAGTTGCGGTTGTAGTTGTAGTGGTAGATGTCGTGGGAGCTGTTGTAGTAGTAGCAGCTGTACTTGTGGTGGTGGGAGTTGCAGTAGTAGTAGTAGTAGTAGCAGCTGTACTTGTAGTTGTCTTGGGAGTTGTAGTAGTAGTAGTAGTAGTAGTAGTAGTAGCAGCTGTACTTGTAGTTGTCTTGGGAGTTGTAGTTATAGTAGTAGTAGCAGCTGTACTTGTAGTTGTCTTGGGAGTTGTAGTCGTAGAAGTCGTAGCAGCTGTACTTGTAGTGGTGGTTGTGGTGGTGATGGGACTTGTAGTAGGTGTAACTGTTGTAGTTCTTGGTGTTTGTGGCTCCACGGTGACTTTAGGGACAGCTGTGACAGAAAACACCCTCCACTTTAAACAAGAACCGTTAAGTTCAATCAGTGCAGCTGCTACTCTTTTCTCAATTACAAGAAACCTGCAATGTTGCATGACTCTTGTGCATTTAAAGTACTCAAAATCATCACTGAAACAATGGATTTTTTTCACTACCAGATAGAAAAATACATATATAAGCAGCAATGTTTGATCTGACTGGATTTTCAATTGGGCAATAACAGAGTCTGGATGTACTGACCTTTAATTTAAGTTTGGAACCAGCTAATGATATCAAATGCATTTGTAATCACGTTTCTTTTTACGGCGTGTTACCTTTACAGATGCCATCTTTACATCTGCACTTTGGCGCATCTGGATTCAGAGAACAGAATGGCCGAGAGTCCTTGTCTGTTAGTTAAGAGAGAGAGAGAGCGAAAGGAATATTATCACTAAAACCACTCCTTTCAGACTCATTTTCTACCTAATTAAATAATAATCATCTGCAATTTCATGGACAATATTTGTTCAGTCTGAGTGAAATCATTCTGTCTAGATTTCAACGGTACTGTTTACATGGACGCTAAATAAAGTGATCAACAAAGTATTTAATCACAATGGAACTTCTGTGACATGAACAAAGTGGTTCTGCCTGCTGCGAAGAGTCTAATCTGCTGAAAATATCAAAGCAAGGTTACAAATTCTGATCAGAACAAACTGGACCAGTACCTTCTAATGGACCCAAAGGAACAGAAGACACTGGACATCATAGTTCATGGTGTACAGTAATAAAACTGTTGTGAAATATGGGGCCTTTAATAAACAATGGCTTTGTAAATAATTTTTGATGTCTTTGATGGCTTCTATAAATCAAGGCTTCGCAATACCTGAAAAACTCAAACTAACACAACTAAATAAAAGCTCACTAAGAGTTAGCCAAAATAAAAATCCTGATGCACCTGTAGAACTAGACTGACATGAAAAACCACACTGAAAATAAAAACGAATAAACATTTCATAACTGTAATATTGCAGTGTTGTTTACCAATAATAGATCATTTCAAATCGCTTCTGCTTTGACAGTTTGATGTCAGCTACTGTAGTGAGACCAAAATGTGTGTTTCACAGTAAAAGCCTTCCAGAAAACAGAAACAGGATCTAGCCTTGAGCTGCTGAAGGGCTTTTATTGTGAAAGACTCACCGATGCAGTTGTACCGTCCGTTGATGTACGTCAGTTTGAATCCCAAGTGACATTTACACACAAAGCTGCCGAACGTGTTCACACACTTCCTGCGGCGAGGACACACACCTCCGCCCGAAACACACTCATCGATGTCTGCAAAGAGGACGACAGAGGGAGATGGACGATGGACATAAAAAACAACAAACTACAGGTGAATACACATTGTTTTTTTTGGTTTTTTTTCCACTGACCGACACAGGTGCGCTTGTCTGGTCCCAGCCGTAACCCCGGTGAGGGACAGGTGCATTGGACCGCCCCCTTCATGACCTCACAGCCGTACTGACAGTTGGCATGGTAACAAGTTCGCGCATCTGTGAAGGGAACGGCACAGGAGGAAAATCTGATTTGTACAGACAAACATAATTCAAAACGGTCCAAGTCAGAGATATTATAATATAGAAATGTTCACGTTTTTATTTTTGAGTCTTTCATTTTTAGGTTAGTTTTACAAGCGCATAATTAGTAGTAGTTTTATTTTGAGGAGTCGCTCTAATTAATTTGTGCAGCTCTAATTACAAATTAAAGCAGGCGACCTAGAGAAGAGAGGGAGACATTGTAACTTACAGATGGTTGGAGTACCAGAAGGTGCCAATTGTCAAGCAAGGCAAGCCTACTACTTTCATCTCTAACATACTTTACGAGTTGTTAAATTGCAACTTGGACAGTTTAAACAGTATCTGTATCATTTAATATTTAACTTATTGTGTGTTTTTGTGTGTGGGTACTCACTCCTGCAGCTGCCGTCGGGCTGCAGTGTGTATCCATCCAGACAGTAACACTTGTAGCTGCCCGGTGTGTTCATGCAGCGATGCTTACAGGGCCGAGGCTTCAGTCCGCACTCATTCAGGTCTGACGCACACACAACACAACAAAAACACACAGAGAGGGCAAAGGGCAAGCATTAAACATTAATCTTGGAGCACATTTTCTCTCCGTTTTCACTCATCTTGTCAACTTGTGGGTTTAACCTTCGACCTGCAACTCTGCTCATCACAAACAAGCATGTTAAGTGCTTGTGGGTGTAGTGTTATATTACAGAGTGTAAAACCTCAGTTTAAAGCCAGATGTTTTATAGTCAGGATATGAGTCATAATGCAGCCTCTAATCAGTGCATTAGCACTGTGTGTTTGTGTGGGTGGAGTACACCCACATGTGTGTGTTTTGGTCTAAGTTTGGAAACAGCAGTGTGTGTGTGTGTGTGTTTTGGGGGTCTTCAGGTACAACACGCCTTCCCAGGTCAAACAAGCATGACAGGAATGTGTGTCTGAGTCTCTTTCCCAGCAGCACGACGGGAAATCAAATCTCTGGGAAAGCACAAAGAGCTATGGCTTTACACATATAGTGTTTGTTACCTTGGTTACAGGCTTTGCCGGTGAATCCTGGAAGACACTTGCATCTGTCTGGTCCGACGCACTCTCCATATTTACAGCCCTGCTGACAGTGAGCTACACACACACAGTAGAATACTATGAATTTGTGTTTTACTGCAGGTTAATTTAACCTCTAGTAAAACATTTTTTATATTTTTTTGTGGGGAGATTCTGCAACTATAAGGAGCCTCTCTTTAAACTTTTGTCCTGTTTACTCCAT
This sequence comes from Coranthus polyacanthus, assembly GCA_037367275.1. Classification (NCBI taxonomy): domain Eukaryota; kingdom Metazoa; phylum Chordata; class Actinopteri; order Kurtiformes; family Apogonidae; genus Coranthus; species Coranthus polyacanthus. Next base: position 48,189 of record JAPQRN010021803.1, on the reverse strand, counting down.
TACATTTATTTCAAGTCATTTTAGATCATGATACATTTATGAGAAAATAAATACAAAGCCATGCTTGGTATAAAAAAAAAGTCCTGTCCAGTTTTTTTCTTGTAAATTTACCACAGATATATCTTTTTATTTCTTCCTCTTTTTTTTTCCACCTAAAGTTGCCTAAAGTTTGTTTTTTTTACCCAATATGCTGTCGTATATTATAGATAAAGCTAACCAACAGCAAGTGACATTGTGTGTCCTCACGTTGACAGCGTCTCCAGCCCCCGACCTGTCTCCAGCCCCAGCAGCACTCCACGCTGTTGCCATAGCGACAGAGACCATCAGACAACACCGCCTGGTCCGGCCAGCTGCAACAAAAACACATTTACTTGCATAAATCATTCACACATTATTTGTAATGACTTTCACAGAGATTTGTTGTTTTTTTTCTGTTGACCCTCTGGATGACCCGAAGCTGTGAAATACAGTAAATGCTCTCTACACACAGAAATAAGCGGAGTATAAAATCTGATTTCATGCATTTCTCTTTCGTCACACTGCCTTTTTCTGACATCCGGACCAGTTCAGACCGGCTCAGTGTGTCTCCACGTTCTTGACATCTCCTGTTTCCACGTTCCTGTCTGAACATGACTGATATCAGACAGACAGCCGGGGAGGTGGGCCGCTCTTCTTTTTCCACTCCCCACACATACTTTCTCTTTCCCGTCACCGCTTTTTGTCCTCACTCTGCATTTTTCTCTTTATCATAGGCTTACTTTTTAACTTTCCTCTTGCCTTGAGTTCAATCTACACAGCCTGGATTTGACTTGCTGCCTTTCAGTTTAATTTCATGTCATTTTATTAGCAGAAAAAAAAAATACAATTTTGGTTAGTTTCCCCGATTCCTCGGCTCTTCAGCCCTACATCACTGTGATTAAAGTTGACTGTATATTTATCATTAATTTCTGGCTATTTTAGCAGCAAAACCCTCAGCTAACTTCAGTTTAACAACTCAAATATGAAGCTACATGAGAAGTGAAAAGGAAAGGATCTAAATGGTGAAGTACAGAAAAGAAAAAATGCATTTAAGGGTCCACACACCCTGCATACTGCTGTTGGATGGTTAAACATTCATATTTTTGTACTGTTATAGTCTGTTAGCAGGTGAAAAGTAACAACAAATAACTTTTTTTGACAAAATATGAGTTATAAATATAACAAAGCATGTTAAAAGTAAGGCTAAAGTCACAATAAATCCTTTTTTTAAAATGTACATTTATACATTTTACATAGCATACTGTTTAAACGTCTATATAGGAATATTTGGTTTGGAAACATTAAAAATAGAGATAACATCTGACCTGTCGTAGTCAAAGCGTTGCCCGCTGGTCCACACGCAGAACAAAGACAAGAGAACCAACCTGACCCGGGTCAGCATTTTCCCCAACCCGGGACACGAGCTGGAAGGTCCGGTCGGTTCGAACCGGGATTAAAAAAAAAACCAGAAGTTAATACCCACGTTTGACAAAGCTTTGTGAACACATGTCAGCGCGAATTACAGGTGAAAGTAGAGTAAAAATAGAAAAGTAAAAGGTTAAAAATCGTGCGCGTATTTAATTAGTTTCGGAGGTGACCATAATTGTTTCTAATGTGAGCTCAAGTGGCGTGACGAAGACGTAAAATATCCGCTTAACAGAGCACAAAAGTTGGGCATTTGACGAGAGAAAGGCGTTAAATTAAAAAACAAAAAACGGGAAAAAACAAACAAACAAACAAAAAAAAAACCAACAAAAAAAAAAAAAACTGGACTCCTCCGGCTCGCGTGCGTCTTGCGCTCGTGAACGTTCCACAGACTGGCTGAAGCAGACTCGTGTCCGCGTGCGCTCGGTGATTGGTTGTCTAGAGTTCCAGCGGTCGCGTGCCGGTGGAAGCCGACAGATCCGGGACAAAGAGCCTGAAAAAGACGCGGTGTGTGCATGCGTGGGTGCGTGCGTGGGTGCGTGGGTGCGTGTGTGTGTGTGTGTTTTCATCCGTGTTGACTGTAAACATCACATTTGTCAGCACATTAAGCTGTTACCTGTCTATTTGTCCGTTTCCGTTACACCATATTCCCATCTGTAATTACACTTTAGATATCCGTAATGGCAATTTTTTCCCCAGTGGAAAAGCTGATTGGTTAAAGATATCCACAATAACATTATTTCTAGTACAAGTTGCATTTCAAGTTATCTAGTCCACAGTAAAGTACATGAGTATTTCCATGTTCTGCAACTTCTACTCCAAACATTGCACTTCTTAGTCCGCCACATTTGTCTGACAGCTTTAGGTCCTTCTCAGATGAAGATTTTTGACAGAGTGGAGCATGTAAGAAGCTATTAAAATCTAACACACAGTGAAAGATGACACCAGTGGTTTCCAACCTTTTTTTTTTTTTGCTCTTCTGACGTCTTTTACAAAAAGCAGCGTGTTGTCGCCTCACATTTCAGATGTCCATCACTTCCACCAAATAGTGACTTTTCTCCCTAAACTTCTCGCGTGGTTTCGTTTCAACGAACGTTCAAATCTGCCAGCATGTCACCCCAAAAAAAAAAAAAAAAAAATCAAAGATCGGAGGAAAAAGTCCACAAAATGAAAACCGGTGACTGCATCAGAACTTAGTGTTTTCTTCCATGCCATTGGCTTCCACGTGATGAGCCCTCAGATTCATCTGCTGCCTATGTATATAAAACTGGATGTAAAGTCATTCAAAGTAGCTCCACCTCCACTTATTCATATTGCAGACCTACATTTATTTTTTTGCAAGCAACTGTAGTTGATATCATGGAATCAGGATATGCCATTTTGGTGATATTGTAAGTGTATTTTATGTGTTTTGGAATGGGAGTTTTTCCTGTCAGAGTTCTACTGCAGATATTCATTATGATCATCCTGAATATCACAGATGCCATTGTGGATATCTGACATGTTGAATTACACCTGCAATATATATCCAGTCTAGCTACTGAACGTTAAAATGTCTCGCCAAAGATACCTGACATTCCTCACTGACATCTTACTGCACAGCTCATGATGTATGTTAAGTAGATTCACAGCCCTGAAGGCGCAAACCTCACAGGATGTTTATGTGCACGATTAATACAGAGTACTGTATTATACACAGGGCAGTATGCAGCACAGGTACAACAACGATGAGTAGAAGTAATCATAGTCGGAGTATAGTTAAGTGTTTGAATACACTACTGGTCAACACTTTTAGAACGCCTCCATTACGGCAATTAGTCTCAATGTAGAACCAGTACATAACTGCAGATGAAAAAAAGGAATATAAACAGTCACTTATAGAAATGTGCGGTGCAGAATAGTTCAAAAATGCTTCAGTGTAGGGGTTGTTTTCATCAGCGTTTGAAAAGATGCAGGATAACCCATTACTTGAACCCTGAAAAAAAGGCCTACTTGAACCTTTTTTAAAAAAAATCTTAATCGTTTTATCCTAACCAGTATTTTTCCGTCACAGATTTCACGTTTCCCTTTTTCCTCTCATTTCTGAAAGCCAAGCCGATCAATATCACATTTTTATCCACTGATCTGTTCAGTTTTACTTGGATATTTGTGCTGTTTTTTTTCCCCTTCTCCTTCTTGCTCGGTGCAGCAATGACAGCCACCAGCAGAGGGCAGTAAATATTAAAATCCGCTCCCCGTTAAAAACACGTTCACAAACTCTCTCTCCTCTTCTCTGTAGTCTGCTCTACCTCGCTCTACCATCCTCCTCTTTCCTCCTCCAGCTCTGCTCATCACTCACTTCTACTCAGCAGCTCAGAAACAGCAAATGTCCATCAACATCTGTCTGTCTTTAAGCAGCAACATGAAGGAACAGAAGACGCTTTGGATTCTGCTCTGGGTAAAACCTGCTCTAACATTTACTTCTCTAATTATCAACTCTTATTCTCAGTCAGGGAGAATTAATTGAAAACCTCACAAACCAACTGTATTTGCAACAGGTCTGAGCCTGAGTCTGTTTTATTTTGTTGGATTTTCTTCACAAATGAATCTTTTTATTCCTGTTAAATTACCTCATGCATCCAAGGTGTTTTGAATTTGACGACAACCGTGGTTCTCCAGGATTAACACTCCTGACGTGCATGACTACAACTGAATTCAATTCATTTGACAGGGACAGTGTCAAATAAACATTTTAAATGGTTGCTGATCGGCTGCCGTGTCGTTTTCAGGTGTGTGTTTGCAGTATCGGTCCTGCGTTTTGCTGGCACGACCTGGACAACAGCGAGTACGACTGCTGGCCTCTGGACAGACCGAATGAATACAACATGATCGACTGTGGAGGTGAGACGCCGTCACGTTTCTCCAAAAGATGTCAAGCTGCAGGAGATTTGCAATGTTTGTTTCAGACAGTGTTGTGAAGGTTCCTTTTAAAATGTTACTGTATTACTGTGCTTCGTTTTCAGGCACCTGTACTTAACTGGGGTATTTGTTTTTCTGATAATTCTTTCCTTTTATGCACGACATTTTAACACACATACCTGTACTTTTAACTCCTTTCATTTTCATCTGGCTCATTACTTTAGTTTTAGTGCATTTGAGGGAATTATCCATTATTCTTATTCTGAATCCTCATCAGTTTGATTTCAACCCAAACGGATGGAACACAAAAGATGTAAAAGTCGAAAATGACAAAAAGGATGTAACAAGACGAAAAAGACGGAACAAGAGGATAATGGCTTAAAAAAACAGAACGAGATAAAAGTAACGTAAAAGACGTTTGTGACAAAGTGGGTGAGACGCTCCACACTCATCACCGTGTTCCCACATTAGGCTTACGTCCAGCAATATTTAGCTCATAGCTACAACATTGTCAGTAATTTCGCAAACATTCAACTATCCCGGGTTTGTTTTGTGTTTTGCATTATTTTTGGTCCTAATTTCTATAAATCAACATTTCAGGATAAAATGACACATGTATAGTATTGTTAAATTTAGTTATTGTTTATTGAGTTAAAGTCTACACTTCGTTTCTTAAATTATACTTTTCTTTGTCCCCTCAAAACTTACCTTGCTCACCATGAGGTGTAAACCAAAGGGAGGTGGCCACAATCACTTCCTGTATTTATACAAAGTGATGTCATCAGGAGGTGATTGACATCATGTGGCATGGTGATGGGTTAGACCATGTTTGGGGGGAGTCTGCAAATAAGTTAAGTAACGTATTTGTTTATTAGAAGTGGGGTCATTTTTTGGTAAATTGTTTATTTTATTATTTGAGCTGATGTGAGCATTTTCGAACTTTGTATGTGAGAACATATAAAAAAAAGGTATACTTCTATTTCTTGCCGTTTTGTGGATGCAGGAGAAGGAGAAGCTTTTTGCTTGCAAGGGTGAAGGTCGGGTCAACCTGAGATGAGTGCACGTGACGTTATTTTTAGTTATTTGTCCTTAGTTCAGTTTTTTTCAGTTACGCATTGTTAACTGTTTGGTTTTGTCTCTTGGTTTGTAAATTTTGGGTCGCAAGAGCACGGAGAAAACTTACTTCAGTAAATAAATGCATATGTTTATAGAAATCTTTTTTTTTTGTATGCCTCCTACTTTGACCCTCTGGCCGGCTCCCTCACAACGTTGCAAGATGAAAATTCTTTAAAAGATGTACAAGGTGTAAAAATGTAACAGGACGAAAACAACTTCAAATGTAGTGAGATGAAAATAGCATAGAAGACTTAACAAGATGAAAACGTAAAAGATGAAAAAAGACGACAACGATGTAAAAAACTGTAACGAGACGAAAACAAGGCAAAAGGCGTAACAAGACAAAAGAGAATAATAGAGATAGAGAAGAAATTATCTTCTGTATTGAGAACAAATATAAGGCTAGTGTTTGGGCCAAACCAAAAAAATGCTTTCTGTCATTCTGTCTAAAGCTGCGTTTACATGGCTTCTATTATTCTACTGATAATGGGAATAAAACTAGCAGCAATAAAACAAACTAAAATAAATATGTGTTAGTTGATGTGAAAATAAAAACTACAGTCGCAGCTTCCACCAGCTTCGTTTTGGTTTTTCCTCAATGTTAATGACTCACGGTGTATAAGAATAAAATGGATTTGGACTTGCTGTATAATGTGTCTCTCTGCGTTTTTGTCTTGATCTCTGGGCCAGGTCTGGAGATGGCCTGGGTGGTCCGACCTCCTGAGATGATAAAAAGCGGCGAGGTGTTCAGCGTCACATACTCTGTAACGGCACGGGACTCCTTCTACCACTGGGCTGTCGAGAACAACATCTTCACTCACAGGTTAAGGCGACCGGACCTACTGAAACTTACTGAGTTTGAACAGGCACTGATCCTGGTCTGAACTGGTCTGGCTTTTCTGTTTAGTTCGATAGTGAATGCCGAAGATGCTCGGAAGTTTTGCGAACACCTCGACTGTCCCACTAACTGGAAAGACGCAGACGGGGAAAACTGCTGCATTCATCATGCCAACATCCACTCCTGTCCACTGGGTTACATGGTCCTTCAGTTCAATACCTTTAATAAACCACTGATAACTAAAACATATTATTGTAGTGCTCATATTTGACTCATTCCCATCGAGCAAAATCCAACAGTTTTCAGTTACAAACATTACAGTCCTGGATAAATGCAGTCACAAAACAATGTGTTCTTTTTTTTCTTCAGGCTACAGAGAGCATCTGTGGTCCCTGGATTCCAGACGATGGAAAAATCTTCACACACACTATTTCTACTTCTGGCAAAATGACCCAGACCAACTGGACGGCTAAGGTAAGACACACAAGA